>CAMRHE010001563.1:0-75061 GCA_947044405.1 Leptodactylus fallax
CTCTATATGGAGCTGGTTATAGTGTGCGCTATGTGTGTATAATCCAGTAATTCTCTATATGGAGCTGGTTATAGTGTGTGCTATGTGTATATAATCCAGTAATTCTCTATATGGTGCTGGTTATAGTGTGTGCTATGTGTGTATAATCCAGTAATTCTCTATATGGTGCTGGTTATAGTGTGTGCTATGTGTATATAATCCAGTAATTCTCTATATGGTGCTGGTTATAGTGTGTGCTATGTGTATAATCCAGTAATTCTCTATATGGTGCTGGTTATAGTGTGTGCTATGTGTATATAATCCAGTAATTCTCTATATGGTGCTGGTTATAGTGTGTGCTATGTGTGTATAATCCAGTAATTCTCTATATGGTGCTGGGTATAGTGTGTGCTATGTGTGTATAATCCAGTAATTCTCTATATGGTGCTGGTTATAGTGTGTGCTATGTGTGTATAATCCAGTAAATCTCTATATGGAGCTGGTTATAGTGTGAGCTATGTGTATATAATCCAGTAATTCTCTATATGGTGCTGGTTATAGTGTGTGCTATGTGTATATAATCCAGTAATTCTCTATATGGTGCTGGGTATAGTCTATGCTCTGTGACATTAATGCCCCCATGTGACTGCTGAGGCCCAATCAGAAGGCTCAGTGGTGACCCAGGGCCAGTGATGTCACCCAGGAGGCTGAAAGACACCTATGACAGAACACTGGATGGCATGAGGATGCTGAGGGAAGTATGAAAATGAGTTTTTATTGCTTTGCACCTCCCCTGGGCCTCCAATTAATATAATCTGAAGTCTAAGAAGACCCCACAGTATAATAACAATTTTTGGGTGCTAAACCACAAAAATCTCAGGCTTGGCCAAACCTGAACTTTTTGTAAAATTCGCAGTGTATCCAGTTTGTTAGAAGCCGGTTCACTCTTGCCTTGCTTTGACTCCGGATATTCCTTGGAACATCAACTTTGGAATCCGAGCAAAAGAGTCTGTAATTGTGGGGGTTATGAGGGGGATTCGTTGATCTCCGCTGCAGCCCAGCCAGCCCCAAACCCATTAAAGCCTGGAGAGGAATCCAAATAGTTAGTTTTTGTTCTGTTCCCTTTACAATTGAAGATTCTAGAACATCTTGGCATCAGAGGGATTCTGCGGCCGGAGGAGATGACTTTCTAGAATTCCTTTCTTATACTAAATGGCGAAACCCTTCAAGGTGTTGTGGATTTTGCACCGAATATTCACAATTGTAGCAGCAGAACAGACTCGCTCTATGAAGGGGAATCTTTAGCTCACCTCGAATGTGACGGCAAAAACTGAACATATAATCGGCAGTATGCATGCGAGACGGAGAAATCCATATAAAAGCCGCATTCTGTACATTCATCAAACATTTCTGCATGTGGCGGAAAATAGTAACTGCGTGTCTGGTGGAGAAGTCATACAAATACAAGCTGTGGCTGCTTGTCTCTGCCTATGTGGGGTCAGCTGCTTGTCTCTGCCTGTGGGGGGATCAGCTGCTTGTCTCTGTCTGTGGGGGGATCAGCTGCTTGTCTCTGCCTATGGGGGGTCAGCTGCTTTTCTCTGCCTGTGGTGGGGGGTCAGCTGCTTGTCTCTGCCTGTGGGGGGGTCAGCTGCTTGTCTCTGCCTATGGGGGGGTCAGCTGCTTGTCTCTGCCTGTGGTGGGGGGTCAGCTGCTTGTCTCTGCCTATGGTGGGGGGTCAGCTGCCTGTCTCTGCCTATGGGTGGTCAGCTGCTTTTCTCTGCCTGTGGTGGGGGGTCAGTTGCTTGTCTCTGCCTGTGGGTGGGGGGGGGGGATCAGCTGCTTGTCTCTGCCTGTGGGGGGCAGCTGCTTTCCTCTGTCTGTGGAGGGCAGTCAGCTGCTTGTCTCTGTCTGTGGGGGGTCAGCTGCTTGACTCTGCCTGTGGGGTGGGGGACGCTGCTTGTCTCTGCCTATGGGGGGTCAGCTGCTTGTCTCTGCCTGTGGTGGGGGGTCAGCTGCTTGTCTCTGCCTATGGTGGGGGGTCAGCTGCTTGTCTCTGCCTATGGGGCGTCAGCTGCTTTTCTCTGCCTGTGGTGGGGAGTCAGCTGCTTGTCTCTGCCTGTGGGGGGTCAGCTGCTTGTCTCTGCCTGTGGGGGGGGTCAGCTGCTTGTCTCTGCCTGTGGTGGGGGGTCAGCTGCTTGTCTCTGCCTATGGTGGGGGGGTCAGCTGCTTGTCTCTGCCTATGGGGGGTCAGCTGCTTTTCTCTGCCTGTGGTGGGGGGTCAGCTGCTTGTCTCTGCCTGTGGGGGGTCAGCTGCTTGTCTCTGCCTGTGGGGGGGGGTCAGCTGCTTGTCACTGCCTCTAGGAGGGTCAGCGTCTTGTCTCTCTTATCTCTGCCTATGGGGGGTCAGCTGCTTGTCTCTGCCTGTGGGGGGCAGCTGCTTGTCTCTACCTGTTGGTGGGTCAGCTGCTTGTCTCTGTCTGTGGAGGGCAGTCAATTGCTTATCTCTGTCTGTGGAGGGCAGTCAGCTGCTTGTCTCTGTCTGTGGGGGGATCAGCTGCTTGTCTCTGCCTGTGGGGGGATCAGCTGCTTGTCTCTGCCTATGGGGGGTCAGCTGCTTTTCTCTGCCTGTGGTGGGGGGTCAGCTGCTTGTCTCTGCCTATGGTGGGTGGTCAGCTGCTTTTCTCTGCCTGTGGTGGGGGGGGTCAGCGGCTTGTCTCTGCCTGTGGGTGTGGCGGCATCAGCTTCCTGTCTCTGCCTGTGGGGGGCAGCTGCTTGTCTCTGTCTGTGGAGGGCAGTCAGCTGCTTGTCTCTGTCTGTGGGGGGTCAGCTGCTTGACTCTGCCTGTGGGGTGGGGGAAGCTGCTTGTCTCTGCCTATTGGGGGTCAGCTGCTTGCCTCTGCCTGTGGTGGGGGGTCAGCTGCTTGTCTCTGCCTATGGTGGGGGGTCAGCTGCTTGTCTCTGCCTATGGGGCGTCAGCTGCTTTTCTCTGCCTGTGGTGGGGGTCAGCTGCTTGTCTCTGCCTGTGGGGGGTCAGCTGCTTGTCTCTGCCTGTGTGGGGGGGGGGGGTCAGCTGCTTGTCTCTGCCTGTGGTGGGGGGTCAGCTGCTTGTCTCTGCCTATGGTGGGGGGGTCAGCTGCTTGTCTCTGCCTATGGGGGGTCAGCTGCTTTTCTCTGCCTGTGGTGGGGGGTCAGCTGCTTGTCTCTGCCTGTGGGGGGTCAGCTGCTTGTCTCTGCCTGTGGGGGGGGGGGGGGGTCAGCTGCTTGTCACTGCCTCTAGGAGGGTCAGCGTCTTGTCTCTTATCTCTGCCTATGGGGGGTCAGCTGCTTGTCTCTGCCTGTGGGGGCAGCTGCTTGTCTATGCCTGTTGGTGGGTCAGCTGCTTGTCTCTGCCTGTGGGGGCAGCTGCTTGTCTCTGCCTGTTGGTGGGTCAGCTGCTTGTCTCTGTCTGTGGAGGGCAGTCAGTTGCTTATCTCTGTCTGTGGAGGGCAGTCTGCTGCTTGTCTCTGTCTGTGGGGTGGGGGAAGCTGCTTTTCTCTGCCTGTGGGGGGGGGGAACTGCTTGTCTCTGTCTGTTGGGGGCAGTCAGCTGCTTGTCTCTGCCTGTGGGGAGGGAAGCTGCTGGTCTCTGCCTGTGGGGGTCAGGTGCTTGTCTTTGTCTGTGGAGGGCAGTCAGCTGCTTTTCTCTGCCTGTGGGGGGCAGTCAGCTGCTTGACCCTGCCTGTGGGGGGGGGGGCAGCTGCTTGTCTCTGCCTTTGGGGGGTCAGCTGCTTGTCTCTGCCTGTGGGGGGTCAGCTGCTTGTCTCTGCCTGTGGGGGGTCAGCTGCTTTTCTCTGCCTGTGGGGGGCAGTCAGCTGCTTGACCCTGCCTGTGGGGGGGGGGCAGCTGCTTGTCTCTGCCTTTGGGGGGTCAGCTGCTTGTCTCTGCCTGTGGGGGGGTCAGCTGCTTGTCTCTGCCTGTGGGGGGTCAGCTGCTTGTCTGTGCCTGTGGGGGGAAGCTGCTTGTCTCTGCCTGTGGGGGGGCAGCTGCTTGTCTCTGCTTGGGAAATTGGTAAACTAGTTTTCTCAACCTGTGAATGGGTAAAAGGGTATATATACAAGGGTATAACCAGTCTTCGCAGTGTGGTGCATTAGCTGCTCCTGGCAATACAGATAGCTTGGCCCTTGAGACTTGTGACAGCCATGTGCCAAGCACCTGGACTTGAGAGCAGCAGGCATTGTGGAAAGATTTGAACTGTTTTAGAGCTGACGTATACATAGAGATTACTGTGGATGATGGGGAAGTAGTGTGTACACATGGGAGACTTTTACCTAACAAGCTTGCTGTTGACCATGATCATGGCGGAGTGGGGTCTTCTTGCTGTGGGGCCCCCAATCTCATTTGTTAATACTTTTTGCAGAACCGATGGGTCATCCCTCCCCAAAGCTCTGTGAGCCTGTGAGAGCGGGTCCAGGCTGGTCCAGAGCCAGCAGCGTCCTCTGTGCTGCAGGGTTTACACCAGGTCAGTACGGCAGCTGCAGCAGTCAGCGGTATAAAGACGGTGATTTATGTATCTACACAACACGAAGCAAGAACTGACGCTGCTTCCTGGCGCTCACATTCAGCTTACACAGCGCTGTCTGCAGCCATGACTGATGTCAGGACTCGGCCCACGGGCTGCGCTCCGCTCATCTGACGGGGAATCCCTCTCCGAGAGCAAATGATCAGGATGCAGAGCTCGCAGCAGAGGCCGCGCTGCCTGGATTCATGCTTTACAATATTAAGTATGTGCCCCCGGGGAAAACAATAAGCACATAATTAAAAAGACAAGCGATCCTGCTGCAAGCAATAAGAACAGATGAGGCCGCACGAAGACAATTTACTAGATTATCTCCATTATTGTTATAGGGAGTGGAGGGCACTGGATACAATTGCTCTCCAGTCACAGTAATGGCATGTTGGCTGTGAATTTCCATTTTAAGTGGCCGTGCGGAGAACGTCAGAAATATTTCATCCTCTAATCTGCACAAATGGAATTAGGCAATATGGATTGTGCATATAGTTATACAGTATAGAGCCGGGCTGACCATGTGATCTGTGATGGCGGGTATGGATAGTGATGCCTCATGGGACAAGGCCGTCCATAACATAGAGGCAGCTGCCATGATCCGGGGTGGGCAGCTCAGACTAGCCCCATGCTCCCTTCCTGTGGGCTCTGTGAAGCAATAGTACATTGTAACTATTTGCAGCCACCACTAGGGGGAGCTCAGGAGTTCACTGTATACTAACCCATTATGGAGTATAATGTATGAATTGTATGCAGAATGCTCCAGAGACCCCCCTAGTGGTGAAGAACAGCAAAACCTTTCATTCAAAAATATTAGAACTTTTCATTGGTTCCTAATATATCACTTTTGATGGGCTTAATACCCCTACATACAGAATATGGTGCGGTCTGCAGTAGTCCTAGCATAGTTAAAAGGACAGTGATGTAGAGGGGTCGACTCAAGTGTGTTAAGGGCTTATAACCATGCTTGCCAAATGTTAGATGATAGTGATGGGGATGATTGAGAGGTCTAGTCTACGGAGTGCATTGCAAACATTTTTCACATGGCCACATCCCCTTTAAAAACTTCACCCATTTTGGGTGTGGGGGGTCACGCCCCTTCTTATCTAAAGACATACCCCTTTTGTGATGTTTGATATATAGTGTCCTTGTCACATACAATATAATTAATACCGGGCAGATTCACGAGCATTGCTCTGAGTCCGGGAGGTCGCCCCTTCTTTACCGAGACCTCCCAGACATTTCAGGAGAGTTGGCAAGTATGGCTACCAATATTACCGCTCAGATCACTGTTACTACAATGATCTATTGTAACAGCAAAAAGGAGGAGATTGATGGATATGAAGTGGTGAAAGCTCCTCTGATGCTCCTGTGAGATGGGGGGAGGGGGCGACCTCAATATTGCTGCATATTATTGTCCCTGGAGGAAGGAAATGACATTCCATGTCCTGATCTTATAATCCTCCATTACCTTCTATATATTATAATATCTGTGCAATATCTATAACAAGGAGATGATTATTCTCTATAATTGGCAAATGTCATCCGGATGGTTATAGACCTGCTGCGGCTTCTCGGCCTTTCCTGCTTTTCTTCCTCTTCCTATTTTTCTCCTCTTTCTTCTCCTCTTGTATCCACCTTTGCAGCATCACAAACGTCTTACAGTGTGTGTGAACTTGGTAGAACCCTTTGGGTCCGCTCCTGCAGTCGTGTTGGCGCCTCCCTTTGTCCTCCTTCTACTTTCTGTAGGTTATGAGGAAGGGGAGTCAGAGGGGATGAGGTATCACATGACTGCAGCTTCAGACTACATACGGTTGTTGTAGTCTGTAACCATGGAGACGCACTGGAGATTTTCACTCAAGAGCTTTTGTAAAGTTGTTACATTGTCTATATCGCTGAGAATAGTAAATGGTTAAATAAAGTCAATGCCCCCATTACGGCTCTTTGTGGATCCAATCTCTTAGTATTGTGGGTGTGAATTTATAGATGGCGTCTATTGATAGAAAACTCATTCATTAAGCCTCAAATGAACCTTTACAGTCCCAGCCTACACAGAATGTCACTTACAGCTCATCATTCACTGCCATAACTCAATGAACAAGACGCTGAGAGTATAATGGAGCATGTGCAGAGTCCGCGAGTGATAGATATATCGTATATCGTATACGATCCCACATAGACAAGTACAATACCAGGCAGCCCCCAATTCAGTGCACACAAGATCAGGGCACATTTATTCCTAACACGACGTGTCGGAGTGTAACGTCGGTCCTACGACTGTGCTGCGCGCTGTACAGCTTAGCTCTGTGCAACATTATAGATCTTTGTAAATGGTCAGAAGTCCCCGCAGGACCCCAATAACCAGTATCTGTAGATAAGAAGGAGGTACAGTCTGGGTGTCAGGTGCAGCATCAGGGGAGACTTCTGATTGGAGGACACATCAATGACATCACAAGAATCTGCAATAAATTCTCATATCCTATTCTTATTCTACACGACCTGTGATGAGATCTCTGCACTCGACCCGTACAAGGGGCAAATCCCTTTCCTCACATTTTAAGGGAAACTCCACATCACGTTACACTAATGACCCCTACATAAAGGGTCAACATTGATCTGCCCTGCCCACCCTTGGGAGGAGCTTATTGATCATATGACTGGGTGCACATATTATTTGATGTCTGTGCAGGTATCAGAGAAAGAGGAGGAGCCTGACAACTCTTGGCTGATGTGGCCATAATGTAGAAACCATACGGTAACCGCGCAGCTCTACAGTGACCTGTAACACTACTTTAGAGAGCTGACACCTTATTGACACTCCAAAAGCCATCCGCTTTTTTATTTTCTAGTTCACCGAACCATACGATGGCTTATTTTTTATGGGAGGTTTTACATTTCCTAATGACACTGTTTAATACCATACGATGGCTTATTTTTTATGGGAGGTTTTACATTTCCTGATGACACCGTTTAATATTTCATACAGTATACTGGGAAGCTGGAAAAAAAATCAGAATGGGGTGGAATTGGGAAAAAATGCAGTTGCACCATGTTCTTATGTGCTTTTTGTTTTTATGGCGTCCATTTTGTTGTAGAAATGACAGGTTACCTTTATTCCGCAGGTCAGCACGATCACAGTGATATCAAATTTATATCATTTTGTTACGTTCTAATCCCTTTATAGAAATGTTGAAAAAATAATCTAATTTCTATGCGTCATCCTAATGTGACACGTGCAGCTCCCCCACAGGAGAAAGCGAGTATTACATGGTGGTATTTACTGTATTGTAGTCAATGCACAGACGCCAACAGAGCGGTAAGTGCCTCATAGTGTGCACATATATCATGTGCTTTGTCATAGCTGACTTTCTATTACTTGTCTGCCTCGTCCTCGTGACAACTCTTATTGCTCTAAGAATTTTTCAGCTCTTACCCACTTAGGTAAGATCTGGAGGACATGGCGGTTTTCTTGTATAAACAGCGCCCTTTTCTCCATGGTATTGCAGTGTAACCCCAGTGGAGGTGAGCAGCCATATTCCTCTAATCCTAGAAGCCCTAGTGACGGACCCTCTGCTGTGTCTCAGGGCACCGGAGCTGCTATAGAGGTTACATTAATATACAGCAGATCCATTATCACACCAGGACCATCCGCCATTGTAGGTTGTACAAGGAGAAGGGTTTAGGGGCAGCCGAGCATGAAATCTCACAATTATAGGAAGATGAGAATAATAAAGGCGCCATTAGTCGTAACAACTCTGAACCGAGCGACTAATGAGCGCGGCCGCCTAAAGCCAAGGGGTGATATGTGACCTCAGCTAGGAAGTGGAGACACAACGCTGCAGATACCAGAACTGAGCTCCGAGGTTGTAAAGTCACATATAGTAAAGTGGGTTAAAGGGGATGGACACACAAAAAATATCTGCCCCCCAGAGAGGAGACAAATACCTGAAAATGTGAGGTCTGCGCTCAGTGCCCCTCACCTTATGTGAAGGCGTCTACTGAATCTAGAAGAGAGCAAGACTCTCGAAAGCTCACCATCAAATATACTCAGTTAGCCTCTAAAAGGTATTGCCTGATTTCTTCACTCTTCCACTATGTTACTAATACGTCAGAGAATACGGTCTCGGGAACAGTCGTATGAACAGCTCTGTCTAGGATGTGAATGAAGTCACTCTGTCTGTCTCTCCTGCTCTCACTCTGTCTCTTTTTGTCTCTCTCTCTCTCTCTTGATCTCTCACTGTCTCTTTCTTGCGCTCTCTCTCTCTCGCTCTCTCTCTATACTGTATATAGGGTATTCTGTAGTTTTGTCTTCCTCACCTTACTTATAATAAATTGCTATTTCTCAGACCAGCTCTAAATCCACCAGTGGTTATTGGCCAGTCCTGACCTCTAGGAGAGCGCCACCTATCTAACTCACATGTATGAAAGATGATGTTCATGTCTAGTCTATATATAGGGGTATCCTGCACATTTTACATTTTTTCCAGTGACCCAAAGTGCTTGGCTTCCTATACAGTCTGTGATCCTGACAGAGCCCGGAGGGAAACTTTCTGGCTCTATTTTTTTTTGCTTAAGACTGTTTGCTCTGGTGCATAAGACGATTGTGTTCTTCTAAATGCAGTGTGAACATAGTCTTATAAACCTGCACCCAGTGATAATTGTTATATATCATGTGTATATGATAATACATCACAGTAATATATCTGTGATATATATTATTTTACAAATTTTTCTACTTTATATACCTTTGATATTTATACTTATATACTTTTATGTGATGTTATTCAAGGAAAGTTTTAGCCTCCTCATCTACCTGTAATTCTGTAGTCCCCTCTACCTGCAGTCTGTAGGCCCCTCTACCTGCGGTCTGTAGTCCCCTCTACCTGCGGTCTGTAGTCTCATCTACCTGCAGTCTGTAGTCCCCTCTACCTGCGGTCTGTAGTCCCCTCTACCTGCGGTCTGTAGTCCCCTCTACCTGCGGTCTGTAGTCCCCTCTACCTGCGGTCTGTAGTCCCCTCTACCTGTGGTCTGTAGTCTGTAGTCCCCTCTACCTGTGGTCTGTGGTCCCATCTACCTGCGGTCTGTGGTCTGTAGTCCCCTCTACCTGCGGTCTGTAGTCCCCTCTACCTGTGGTCTGTAGTCCCATCTACCTGTGGTCTGTAGTCCCCTCTACCTGCGGTCTGTAGTCCCCTCTACCTGCGGTCTGTAGTCCCCTCTACCTGTGGTCTGTAGTCTGTAGTCCCCTCTACCTGTGGTCTGTGGTCCCATCTACCTGCGGTCTGTGGTCTGTAGTCCCCTCTACCTGCGGTCTGTAGTCTCATCTACCTGCAGTCTGTAGTCCCCTCTACCTGCGGTCTGTAGTCCCCTCTACCTGCGGTCTGTAGTCCCCTCTACCTGCGGTCTGTAGTCCCCTCTACCTGTGGTCTGTAGTCCCACCTGCGGTCTGTAGTCCCCTCTACCTGTGGTCTGAGTCTGTAGTCCCATCTACCGTGGCGTGGTCCCATCTACCTGTGGTCTGTAGTCCCCTCTACCTGCGGTCTGTAGTCCCCTCTACCTGTGGTCTGTAGTCCCATCTACCTGTGGTCTGTAGTCCCCTCTACCTGCGGTCTGTAGTCCCCTCTACCTGCGGTCTGTAGTCCCCTCTACCTGTGGTCTGTAGTCTGTAGTCCCCTCTACCTGTGGTCTGTGGTCCCATCTACCTGCGGTCTGTGGTCTGTAGTCCCCTCTACCTGTGGTCTGTAGTCTGTAGTCCCCTCTACCTGTGGTCTGTAGTCCCATCTACCTGCGGTCTGTAGTCCCCTCTACCTGCGGTCTGTAGTCCCCTCTACCTGCGGTCTGTAGTCCCCTCTACCTGCGGTCTGTGGTCTGTAGTCCCCTCTACCTGCGGTCTGTAGTCCCCTCTACCTGCGGTCTCTAGTCCCCTCTACCTGCGGTCTGTAGTCCCCTCTACCTGCGGTCTGTAGACCCCTCTACCTGTGGTCTGTAGTCCCCTCTACCTGCGGTCTGTAGTTCCCTCTAACTTTGGTCTGTAGTCTGTAGTCCCCTCTACCTGTGGTCTGTGGTCCCCTCTACCTGTGGTCTGTGGTCCCATCTACCTGCGGTCTGTGGTCCCATCTACCTGCGGTCTGTAGTCCCCTCTACCTGCGGTCTGTAGTCCCCTCTACCTGCGGTCTGTAGTCCCCTCTACCTGCGGTCTGTAGTCCCCTCTACCTGCGGTCTGTAGTCCCCTCTACCTGCGGTCTGTAGTCCCCTCTACCTGCGGTCTGTAGACCCCTCTACCTGCGGTCTGTAGTTCCCTCTAACTTTGGTCTGTAGTCTGTAGTCCCCTCTACCTGTAGTGTGTAGTCCTTTCTACCAGCTTCTAGATCTGTAAATGTTCAAGAACCTCCTCAGCGCCACAAAATCCATCTAGTGTAAGATAGTGAATATTGGAAGAAGGGCAGAAAGAGGAGGAAGGAGGGTAGAAGGAGAAAAGACAAAGAAGGGCCAGAAAGAGGGATAAAGAGGACAGGAATAGTAGGGAGGGAGGGAGAGGAGGGTAAGAAAGGAGAGGATCCAGAAGAGGAGAAGATGAGGAGGAAGGAGAAGAAGGAAAGCAGGGGGGAGGAATGGGAGAAAGGGTAAGGAAGAAGGGGAGCAAGGAGAAAGAGATAGGGACAGGGACGTAACTGGCAAAGACTTTTGACTTGGGCCCCCCAAGCGGCCCCTGCACACAGTACAATGTCCCATAGTGGTCCCTGCACACAGTATAAAGTCCCATAGTGACCCCCCAACACAGTATTATGTCCCATCGTGGCCCCTCCACACAGTATTATGTCCCTTCATGACCCCAATGGTGTTCATTGCAAATATTGCAAACATTTTTTGGTTTCAGCAGAACCCAAAATTTTTGGGTACACCACCCATGAACTATTATTATACACTGAGGTCTTTTCAGACACCAGAGTATAATGATCGGAGGCCCAGGGGAGGTGACAAACTTTAAAAACAGTGTTACTCACCTCTCCTGGGCTCCGCCATGATTCCCTGATGTTTTCAGGCCTCTTCAATGACGTCACAGATGTGGGTTACACTGGTGTCATTATGTATCACACACCGGCCTGACCCAAATGACGTCACTACAGAGGCAAAGATAGCATGGAGTTGTGGCGGAGAGGTGAGTAACATTGGTTTTTATGTTCGCTCACCACCTCTGGGCCTCCAATCATTATACTCTGAAGAGACCCCACAGTATAATAATAGCAGTATTTGTTGGGGTTCGCTCAACAAATACTCTTGCCACGGGCCCACAGCCTTACTTACTAATCTCCGCTCCTGCTCACAGCCGCCTTCACTTTCCCTTCTTCCCTCGAAGGGAACCCCTACATGGGACCCCTTGGAGGGCAAAAGGGGAAGCTGAGGCGGCTGTGAGCAAGAGCGGGGATCAGTAAGTAAATAGAGCCCATTACCTGCCGGGGTTAGTCCAGCAGGTAACGGACTATTAAAAAAAAAAAAAAAGTGCATAGCATAGAGAGGAGGGAGCGGAGAGGAAGGAGGGAAAGGGAGGAAAGCAGGGTAGAATATAGAAGAGGAGAGGATGGGGAATGAAGAGGAAGTAGAGAATGGGAATAAGGAATGAAAAGAGAAGGATCTGGCGAAGAGGGATGGGAAGGAGGCAGAGGAAAAAGAAGATGAATGGAAAGTGATAAAGGAGGTAAAGGAGAAAGAGGGAGGAAAGAGAGGAGGGTTGATGAAGAGGGAAAAGGGAGAGGAGGGGGATGCAGCTTGTCACGCTGGTGAAGCTGCATTAAGAATAACAGAACACAAGGCATTTACAGAAAGGATAAAGCCCCTGCTCTCGGCAGGATACAGGCAATATATAGGGCTACAGGAGGGACATTACATATTTATAGATAAACCCTTTAGAACTTCCCCCTCCAGGTCATATTAATGACCCTTCCGGTCATATTAGTGGGGTCTACCAGTGTCTATCATTCCATGTCTTCCTCTAGTAGCCGGAGTCCCGCGTCTTGCACTATTGTGCCTCTGGGTTAGCCTGTCCATACCATGGATCGCACGTTCCCCATTTCCCCCCTTGTTGTGTTGGTTGTATCGGTGACCTGTGAATTGTTCTGTCCTTCTTTCACATATTTCATAAATTATTGATTGGGGATGAGTCAATGTCCAGGATCAGTCATTGTGTTGACGCTTCTTCTATCCAAGGACGTTACAGCTGAAGATGGAGCCAACGGGAGGAAACAATCCATCCTGAGCGCGGTTCAGCTGTAATCTCATTTGGATTGAATTCTCTATCTGCTGATAGAAACCTATTAAAATCTGACGGATGAACCCCGAACCCCATCCATCCCCTGATGAGCATGGCGCCCTGCCCTGGAGCAGTGGTCCGGTGCCATCAACCTGCAGCTGCATCCTATATATCTGACCGGATTTATGGGCAATATTCTAGAAAGGAAGAGAAGTGAATGTTACTCTAAATCATTTCTGGGATTTCAGATCGATTTCTATGCCAGAGACACTTAACAGGAAGGAATATTCAACAAGACAGATCATCTTAAAGGGGTTTTACAGTACTACAGTATATATGAGATCTGTGGGGTCCAATGCCTGGCACCCCCACTGATCACCTGACCACAAGTAACAGATCTCTTACATGGTTTATCAGCCACATATATTTGTGATAGTGACTGTGACTAGCACTGTAGCCTGAGATGCAATAACAGGTTCTGCCACTACCAAATGTATGGCGCCATTTATTGTGCCTGTGTCTTCTCTCACTCTCAGCTCTCATGTATCTCATCTCTCTTACTCTTTCCCTCTGTATCCCACTTATTGTGCCTGTATCTTCTCTCATGTATCTCATCTCTCTCCCTCCCTCTATATCCCACTTATTGTGCCTGTATCTTCTCTCATGTATCTCATCTCTCTCCCTCCCTCTGTATCCCACTTATTGTGCCTGTATCTTCTCTCATGTATCTCATCTCTCTCCCTCCCTCTGTATCCCACTTATTGTGCCTGTATCTTCTCTCATGTATCTCATCTCTCTCCCTCCCTCTGTATCCCACTTATTGTGCCTGTATCTTGTCTCATGTATCTCATCTCTCTCCCTCCCTCTGTATCCCACTTATTGTGCCTGTATCGTCTCTCATGTATCTCATCTCTCTCCCTCCCTCTGTATCCAACTTATTGTGCCTGTATCGTCTCTCATGTATCTCATCTCTCTCCCTCCCTCTGTATCTTCTCTCACATTTCCTTTCTTCTTCATCTCGAAGGTTTTCTTTCGCCTCTCTGAGAACTTTTCTCTTCCTGACCTTGCTTTTAGCTTTAGTTCTGTTCTCCTCTTGACATCCTGATGTTTATGTCGTCTCTTCCGGATCTTTTGATGATTGGATACAATGTGGTCTATAATTTGGTCTTCTCCAGGTCACGATGACTTCTAGAAACTTCTCCTCTCCTTTGAGTATCGCAGTCATTGTCTGTTACTATTTCCTCTCTTCTTGATATTGTATTCACTGCCAGATACTTTGGGGAAATTTACGAAGTGAAGTGCACTAGAATACTGGTTCAATCTTCTGCAATAACCTGGAGCGTGTACTTTCCACCATGTTTATGATGTGTTTTAGACTCTTTCTACACCGGACTCCACAAGTCACTATGCAATTGTGCCTAAGTGATAAAGGGGAGTGGCTTAATGGGAAGGGGAGAGGCTTAAAATGTGCCACATTGCAGCAAAATACTGGCAAAAAGTAAGACAACCATGAGGTGGTGTAATGTAAGAAAAAGATGCACAACATGTCATATCGAAGTCTAAAATGTCTAAAAATTATACAGAATAAGTAAATCTACCCCATTGTATCTCTCCCTGGTAAAACTGTAACTAATAATAATTCTGCTCTTCTTCCTGTGAATTTATCTATAACTCTGCTTTCTTCCAGTGACTTTCTATAACTCTGCTTTCTTCCAGTGACTTTCTATAACTCTGCTTTCCTTCCAGTGACTTTCTATAACTCTGCTTTCTTCCAGTGACTTTCTATTATTCTGCTCTATTTCCATTACTTTTCTATAACTCTGATCGTCCCTGTCTGTCCCTCGGACTCTCACTTTTCCTTCTGTATCTCTTTGGCTGTATCTTTCTATCTTCTCTATGATATCTCTGACTGTTCCTCTGTCTCTTTCTCTTAGGTGTGCCAATGCTGTTTGTCCTCCCGTGGGGTGTAGTGAAGTACCTCTATGAAGATGATGGGTTTGTTCATGCTTGCTACTTGTACTATGGTGCAGTTGTGTTGCTGTTTCTGCCTCTTTGGTTGAGTTGTTCCTATATACAGAGATGTAGCTATAGAGTGGCCTGAGAGAACCAAAGACTCCTCTCCAAAATAAGAAGACACTAATATTACTAATGGCACATGGTGGCTGGGACCCTGGTATGGATTCTGTTATGGGGATAATATAGAGCAAACATAAACTTTGTACAAGCGGCGACCCTGACCTGCGTACAAGCATCCAGGGGCAGACATACC
This sequence comes from Leptodactylus fallax, assembly GCA_947044405.1. Lineage (NCBI taxonomy): Eukaryota > Metazoa > Chordata > Amphibia > Anura > Leptodactylidae > Leptodactylus > Leptodactylus fallax. The sequence continues at coordinate 15,036 of CAMRHE010001563.1, forward strand.
GTTGCCACCTGTGCTCCCTAAAGCAGCTCCCTACTGTGCTCCCTACTATTAGACTGCTTATAAATGCCAGAGCTATTGAATTTCATGGCTCACAATTACGAATACATTGTTAGAGACACATAAGGGTGATGCTCTGTGATACGGAATAAAAGGAGCCCATAAACTGTTCCTCTAATGTCTATGTCTGCCACAGCAAGCGACACCCCTGACCTGCGTACAAGTGTCCCCCCTGACCTGCGTACAAGCGCTCCCCCCTGACCTGCGTAGAAGCGTCCCCCCCTGACCTGCGTAGAAGCGTCCCCCCTGACCTGCGTACAAGCGTCCCCCCTGACCTGCGTAGAAGCATCCCCCCCTGACCTGCGTACAGGCGTCCCCCCTGACCTGCGTAGAAGCGTCCCCCTGACCTGCGTAGAGGCGTCCCCCCTGACCTGCGTAGAAGCGTCCCCCCTGACCTGCGTAGAAGCGTCCCCCCCTGACCTGCGTAGAAGCGTCCCCCCTGACCTGCGTAGAAGCGTCCCCCCCTGACCTGCGTAGAAGCGTCCCCCCCCTGACCTGCGTACAGATGTCCCCCCCTGACCTGCGTACAAGCGTCCCCCCTGACCTGCGTACAGGCGTCCCCCCTGACCTGCGTAGAAGCGTCCCCCTGACCTGCGTACAGGCGTCCCCCCTGACCTGTGTAGAAGCGTCCCCCCCCCTGACCTGCGTAGAAACGTCCCCCCCCCCCCCCTGACCTGCGTACAGGCGTCCCCCCTGACCTGCGTACAGGCGTCCCCCCCTGACCTGCGTACAGGCGTCCGCCCTGACCTGCGTAGAAGCGTCCCCCCTGACCTGCGTAGAAGCGTCCCCCCTGACCTGCGTAGAAGCGTCCCCCCTGACCTGCGTAGAAGCGTCCCCCCCTGACCTGCGTAGAAGCGTCCCCCCTGACCTGCGTACAGATGTCCCCCCTGACCTGCGTACAGGCGTCCCCCCCTGACCTGCGTAGAAGCGTCCCCCTGACCTGCGTAGAAGCGTCCCCCCTGACCTGCGTACAAGCGTCCCCCTGACCTGCGTAGAAGCGTCCCCCTGACCTGTGTACAGGCGTCCCCCTGACCTGCGTAGAAGCGTCCCCCCCTGACCTGCGTACAGGCGTCCCCCCTGACCTGCGTACAGGCGTCCCCCTGACCTGCATAGAAGCGTCCCCCCTGACCTGCGTACAGGCGTCCCCCTGACCTGCGTAGAAGCGTCCCCCCTGACCTGCGTACAGGCGTCCCCCCTGACCTGCGTAGAAGCGTCCCCCCTGACCTGCGTAGAAGCGTCCCCCCTGACCTGCGTACAAGCGTCCCCCCTGACCTGCGTACAAGCGCTCCCCCCCTGACCTGCGTACAAGCGTCCCCCCTGACCTGCATACAGAAGTCCCCCCTGACCTGCGTACAAGCGTCCCCCCTGACCTTCGTACAAGCGTCCCCCCTGACCTTCGTACAAGCGTCCCCCCTGACCTGCGTACAGGCGTCCCCCCGGCCTGCGTGAGGCGTCCCCCCTGACCTGCGTAGAGGCGTCCCCCCGGGCCCCCCCCCTGACCTGCGTAGAAGCGTCCCCCCTGACTTGCGTACAGGCGTCCCCCCTGACCTGCGTAGAAGCGTCCCCCCCCCCTGACCTTCGTACAAGCGTCCCCCCTGACCTGCGTAGAAGCGTCCCCCCTGACCTGCGTAGAAGCGTCCCCCCTGACCTGCGTAGAGGCGTCCCCCCTGACCTGCGTAGAGGCGTCCCCCCTGACCTGCGTAGAAGCGTCCCCCCTGACCTGCGTAGAGGCGTCCCCCCCTGACCTGCGTAGAAGCGTCCCCCCTGACCTGCGTACAGGCGTCCCCCCCTGACCTGCGTAGAAGCGTCCCCCCCTGACCTGCGTAGAAGCGTCCCCCCTGACCTGCGTAGAAGCGTCCCCCCTGACCTGCGTACAGGCGTCCCCCCTGACCTGCGTACAAGCGTCCCCCATGACCTGTGTATAAGCGATAGGTGGTTGTGGACTGGATGTCACGGCAGGCATCGCTGTTATTGCCGCCACTTCCTGACATGTTCTGAGCATATTTTCCATTTCACGCTTCACTTAGTGGATTTATTGTGCAGGATCCCGGGGGAGATTTCATATTCAACAAGGCGGCAGAACCTGAGTAATAAGAGAATTATCAGGAATTACACAAGACAGTGAGATCTGACGATAGAGAGGAAGAGACACCGCAAGAAATCTGTACTGAGGGATCAGATCAACGGATGGTTCACATGAGATATCACTAGCACAACTCTGCCCATGATGTCCTATACTCCAGTCACATCCAGAGCTCGATATACAGTTCTATTGTTACACCACATCTACACCATACTCTAGTCACATCTATATATATATATATATATATATATATATATATATATACACTGTGAGTGTGGTGCATTATGGACTTTTAAGTTAATCTTTATGAGTGTGTTTGCAGCTCTTGATGTGTCTAGTGTATAATGATCTCAGGAGCTTACTGGATACTTTTTTATTATTTAGTGTACAACCATCCGCAGTGGGTGCCCCCTAGTGGTGACTATACAGACCAGTCAGTGCACAGTAATGTCCCCGGAAAGGGCAGGATCTATAAATGTGATGGGCTGCCAGGCAGAGCAGAGAGAGGGCAGTGGGAGGAGTCTCTATTGTGTAGCATGGCCGCACTATACAATAGCTCTAGAAGGAAACCACGTACCTCCAGAACTAGAACCACATGAGCGCCACAAGAGTAGCGACATTCCCCGGTATTATGAGTCCACCACAGTCAAGGTTGCCCATTATTATTACGATCTTGTCTGCATAGTCACATGATAGAACATGCCGCAGCTTCACCGCGCTCCGCCACACAATGGTTTTCAAGGCTTATTGTTCTCTCTCCATTGTCCTTTTCTTGTTTGTTCCACGAGTCGTCCTTGCACAGAAACCATAAACTGAACGCGGCGTCCAAGGATCTTCTGAATGGACCTTTGATGAGTCTACACACAATGACATAATGGACAGTCTGTCACCGCAAACAGCAAAGAGACAGCAAAGTGAAAAATATTACAAAGATACAACAATAATCCCTTACTGTACCCTGTATGTAGGGAGGAGGATAGCCCTATCTGTGCCCTGTATGGAGGGAAGATAGCCCTATCTGTGCCCTGTATGGAGAGAGGATAGCCCTCTCTGTGCCCTCTATGGATGGAGGAGGGGAGAGTAAGGAGTATATCCCTATCTGTTCCCTGTGGAGGGAGGAGAAATGAGGATAGCCCTATCTGTGCCCTGTACGGAGGGAGGATATCACTATCTGTGCCCTGTATGGAGGGAGGATAGTTCTATCTGTGCCCTGTACGGAGGGAGGATAGCCCTATCTGTGCCCTGTACGGAGGGAGGATATCCCTATCTGTACCCTGTATAGAGGGAGGAAACCACTATCTGTGCCCTGTATGGAGGGAGGGTAGCCCTATCGCCCTGTGCCCTGTGCCATGGAGGGGGAGTATATCACTATCTGTGCCCTGTATGGAGGGAGGATAGCCCTATCTGTGCCCTGTACGGAGGGAGGATAGCCCTATCTGTGCCCTGTACGGAGGGAGGATATCACTATCTGTGCCCCTGTGCCCTGTATGGAGGGAGGATAGCCCTATCTGTGCCGTGTATGGAGGGAGGATAGCTCTATCTGTGCCCTGTACGGAGGGAGGATAGCCCTATCTGTGCCCTGTATGGAGGGAGGATAGCCCTATCTGTGCCCTGTATGGAGGGAGGATAGCCCTATCTGTGCCCTGTACAGAGGGAGGATAGCCCTATCTGTGCCCTGTACGGAGGGAGGATATCCCTATCTGTGCCCTGTACGAAGGGAGGATAGCCCTATCTGTGCCCTGTACGAAGGGAGGATAGCCCTATCTGTGCCCTGTATGGAGGGAGGATAGCCCTATCTGTGCCCTGTATGGAGGGAGGATAGCCCTATTTGTGCCCTGTACGGAGGGAGGATATCCCTATCTGTGCCCTGTATGGAGGGAGGATATCACTATCTGTGCCCTGTATGGAGGGAGGATAGCCCTATCTGTGCCCTGTATGGAGGGAAGATAGCCCTATCTGTGCCCTGTATGGAGGGAAGATAGCCCTATCTGTGCCCTGTATGGAGAGAGGATAGCCCTCTCTGTGCCCTCTATGGATGGAGGAGGGGAGAGTAAGGAGTATATCCCTATCTGTTCCCTGTGGAGGTAGGAGAAATGAGGATAGCCCTATATGTGCCCTGTACGGAGGGAGGATATCACTATCTGTGCCCTGTATGGAGGGAGGATAGTCCTATCTGTGCCCTGTACGGAGGGAGGATAGCCCTATCTGTGCCCTGTACGGAGGGAGGATAGCCCTATCTGTGCCCTGTACGGAGGGAGGATAGCCCTATCTGTGCCCTGTACGGAGGGAGGATAGCCCTATCTGTGCCCTGTATGGAGGGAGGATAGCCCTATCTGTGCCCTGTATGGAGGGAGTATATCACTATCTGTGTCATGTATGGAGGGAGGATAGCCCTATCTGTGCCCTGTACGGAGGGAGGATAGCCCTATCTGTGCCCTGTACGGAGGGAGGATATCACTATCTGTGCCCCTGTGCCCTATATGGAGGGAGGATAGCCCTATCTGTGCCCTGTATGGAGGGAGGATAGCCCTATCTGTGCCCTGTATGGAGGGAGGATAGCTCTATCTGTGCCCTGTACGGAGGGAGTATAGCCCTATCTGTGCCCTGTATGAAGGGAGGATAGCCCTATCTGTGCCCTGTATGGAGGGAGGATAGCCCTATCTGTGCCCTGTACAGAGGGAGGATAGCCCTATCTGTGCCCTGTACGGAGGGAGGATATCACTATCTGTGCCCTGTATGGAGGGAGGATAGCCCTATCTGTGCCCTGTATGGAGGGAGGATAGCCCTATCTGTGCCCTGTACGGAGGGAGGATAGCCCTATTTGTGCCCTGTACGGAGGGAGGATATCCCTATCTGTGCCCTGTATAGAGGAAGGATATCACTATCTGTGCCCTGTATGGAGGGAGGATAGCCCTATCTGTGCCCTGTATGGAGGGAGGAGGGGAGAGTAAGGAGTATATCCCTATCTGTTCCCTGTGGAGGGAGGAGAAATGAGGATAGCCCTATCTGTGCCCTGTACGGAGGGAGGATATCACTATCTGTGCCCTGTATGGAGGGAGGATAGTCCTATCTGTGCCCTGTACGGAGGGAGGATAGCCCTATCTGTGCCCTGTACGGAGGGAGGATATCCCTATCTGTACCCTGTATAGAGGGAGGATATCACTATCTGTGCCCTGTATGGAGGGAGGATAGCCCTATCTGTGCCCTGTATGGAGGGAGTATATCACTATCTGTGCCCTGTATGGAGGGAGGATAGCCCTATCTGTGCCCTGTACGGAGGGAGGATAGCCCTATCTGTGCCCTGTACGGAGGGAGGATATCACTATCTGTGCCCCTGTGCCCTGTATGGAGGGAGGATAGCCCTATCTGTGCCGTGTATGGAGGGAGGATAGCTCTATCTGTGCCCTGTACGGAGGGAGGATAGCCCTATCTGTGCCCTGTATGGAGGGAGGATAGCCCTATCTGTGCCCTGTATGGAGGGAGGATAGCCCTATCTGTGCCCTGTACAGAGGGAGGATAGCCCTATCTGTGCCCTGTACGGAGGGAGGATATCCCTATCTGTGCCCTGTACGAAGGGAGGATAGCCCTATCTGTGCCCTGTATGGAGGGAGGATAGCCCTATCTGTGCCCTGTATGGAGGGAGGATAGCCCTATTTGTGCCCTGTACGGAGGGAGGATATCCCTATCTGTGCCCTGTATGGAGGGAGGATATCACTATCTGTGCCCTGTATGGAGGGAGGATAGCCCTATCTGTGCCCTGTATGGAGGGAAGATAGCCCTATCTGTGCCCTGTATGGAGGGAAGATAGCCCTATCTGTGCCCTGTATGGAGAGAGGATAGCCCTCTCTGTGCCCTCTATGGATGGAGGAGGGGAGAGTAAGGAGTATATCCCTATCTGTTCCCTGTGGAGGTAGGAGAAATGAGGATAGCCCTATATGTGCCCTGTACGGAGGGAGGATATCACTATCTGTGCCCTGTATGGAGGGAGGATAGTCCTATCTGTGCCCTGTACGGAGGGAGGATAGCCCTATCTGTGCCCTGTACGGAGGGAGGATAGCCCTATCTGTGCCCTGTACGGAGGGAGGATAGCCCTATCTGTGCCCTGTACGGAGGGAGGATAGCCCTATCTGTGCCCTGTATGGAGGGAGGATAGCCCTATCTGTGCCCTGTATGGAGGGAGTATATCACTATCTGTGTCCTGTATGGAGGGAGGATAGCCCTATCTGTGCCCTGTACGGAGGGAGGATAGCCCTATCTGTGCCCTGTACGGAGGGAGGATATCACTATCTGTGCCCCTGTGCCCTATATGGAGGGAGGATAGCCCTATCTGTGCCCTGTATGGAGGGAGGATAGCCCTATCTGTGCCCTGTATGGAGGGAGGATAGCTCTATCTGTGCCCTGTACGGAGGGAGTATAGCCCTATCTGTGCCCTGTATGAAGGGAGGATAGCCCTATCTGTGCCCTGTATGGAGGGAGGATAGCCCTATCTGTGCCCTGTACAGAGGGAGGATAGCCCTATCTGTGCCCTGTACGGAGGGAGGATATCACTATCTGTGCCCTGTATGGAGGGAGGATAGCCCTATCTGTGCCCTGTATGGAGGGAGGATAGCCCTATCTGTGCCCTGTACGGAGGGAGGATAGCCCTATTTGTGCCCTGTACGGAGGGAGGATATCCCTATCTGTGCCCTGTATAGAGGGAGGATATCACTATCTGTGCCCTGTATGGAGGGAGGATAGCCCTATCTGTGCCCTGTACAGAGGGAGGATAGCCCTATCTGTGCCCTGTATGGAGGGAGGATAGCTCTATCTGTGCCCTGTACAGAGGGAGGATAGCCCTATCTGTGCCCTGTATGGAGGGAGGATAGCCCTATCTGTGCCCTGTATGGAGGATAGCCCTATCTGTGCCCTGTACGGAGGGAGGATAGCCCTATCTGTGCCCTGTACGGAGGGGAGGATATCACTATCTGTGCCCCTGTGCCCTATATGGAGGGAGGATAGCCCTATCTGTGCCCTGTATGGAGGGAGGATAGCCCTATCTGTGCCCTGTATGGAGGAAGGATAGCTCTATCTGTGCCCTGTACGGAGGGAGGATAGCCCTATCTGTGCCCTGTATGGAGGGAGGATAGCCCTATCTGTGCCCTGTATGGAGGGAGGATAGCCCTATCTGTGCCCTGTACAGAGGGAGGATAGCCCTATCTGTGCCCTGTACGGAGGGAGGATAGCCCTATCTGTGCCCTGTACGAAGGGAGGATAGCCCTATCTGTGCCCTGTACGAAGGGAGGATAGCCCTATCTGTGCCCTGTATGGAGGGAGGATAGCCCTATTTGTGCCCTGTACGGAGGGAGGATATCCCTATCTGTGCCCTGTATAGAGGGAGGATATCACTATCTGTGCCCTGTACGGAGGGAGGATATCCCTATCTGTGCCCTGTATAGAGGGAGGATAGCCCTATCTGTGCCCTGTATGGAGGGAAGATAGCCCTATCTGTGCCCTGTATGGAGGGAAGATAGCCCTATCTGTGCCCTGTATGGAGGGAAGATAGCCCTATCTGTGCCCTGTATGGAGGGAAGATAGCCCTATCTGTGCCCTGTATGGAGGGAAGATAGCCCTATCTGTGCCCTGTATGGAGAGAGGATAGCCCTCTCTGTGCCCTCTATGGATGGAGGAGGGGAGAGTAAGGAGTATATCCCTATCTGTTCCCTGTGGAGGGAGGAGAAATGAGGATAGCCCTATCTGTGCCCTGTACAGAGGGAGGATATCACTATCTGTGCCCTGTATGGAGGGAGGATAGTCCTATCTGTGCTCTGTACGGAGGGAGGATAGCCCTATCTGTGCCCTGTACGGAGGGAGGATAGCCCTATCTGTGCCCTGTACGGAGGGAGGATAGCCCTATCTGTGCCCTGTACGGAGGGAGGATATCCCTATCTGTACCCTGTATAGAGGGAGGATATCACTATCTGTGCCCTGTATGGAGGGAGGATAGCCCTATCTGTGCCCTGTATGGAGGGAGTATATCACTATCTGTGCCCTGTATGGAGGGAGGATAGCCCTATCTGTGCCCTGTACGGAGGGAGGATAGCCCTATCTGTGCCCTGTACGGAGGGAGGATATCACTATCTGTGCCCCTGTGCCCTATATGGAGGGAGGATAGCCCTATCTGTGCCCTGTATGGAGGGAGGATAGCCCTATCTGTGCCCTGTATGGAGGGAGGATAGCTCTATCTGTGCCCTGTACGGAGGGAGGATAGCCCTATCTGTGCCCTGTATGGAGGGAGGATAGCCCTATCTGTGCCCTGTATGGAGGGAGGATAGCCCTATCTGTGCCCTGTACAGAGGGAGGATAGCCCTATCTGTGCCCTGTACGGAGGGAGGATATCACTATCTGTGCCCTGTATGGAGGGAGGATAGCCCTATCTGTGCCCTGTATGGAGGGAGGATAGCCCTATCTGTGCCCTGTACGGAGGGAGGATAGCCCTATTTGTGCCCTGTACGGAGGGAGGATATCCCTATCTGTGCCCTGTATAGAGGGAGGATATCACTATCTGTGCCCTGTATGGAGGGAGGATAGCCCTATCTGTGCCCTGTACGGAGGGAGGATAGCCCTATCTTTGCCCTGTACGGAGGGAGGATATCACTATCTTTGCCCCTGTGCCCTGTATGGAGGGAGGATAGCCCTATCTGTGCCCTGTACGGAGGGAGGATAGCCCTATCTGTGCCCTGTATGGAGGGAGGATAGCCCTATCTGTGCCCTGTATGGAGGGAGGATAGCCCTATCTGTGCCCTGTACGGAGGGAGGATAGCCCTATCTGTGCCCTGTACGGAGGGAGGATATCACTATCTGTGCCCCTGTATGGAGGGAGGATAGCCCTATCTGTGCCCCTGTATGGAGGGAGGATAGCCCTATCTGTGCCCTGTATGGAGGGAGGATAGCTCTATCTGTGCCCTGTATGGAGGGAGGATATCATTATCTGTGCCCCTGTGCCCTGTATGGAGGGAGGATAGCCCTATCTGTGCCCTGTATGGAGGGAGGATAGTTCTATCTGTGCCCTGTAGGGAGGGAGGATAGCCCTATCTGTGCCCTGTATGGATGGAGGATAGCCCTATCTGTGCCCTGTACGGAGGGAGGATATCACTATCTGTGCCCTGTATGGAGGGAGGATATCACTATCTGTGCCCTGTATGGCGGGAGAATAGCCCTATCTGTGCCCTGTACGGAGGGAGGATAGCCCTATCTGTGCCCTGTATGGAGGGAGGATAGCCCTTTATGTGCCCTGTACGGAGGGAGGATAGCCCTATCTGTGCCCTGTACGGAGGGAGGATAGCCCTATCTGTGCCCTGTACGGAGGGAGGATATCACTATCTGTGCCCCTGTGCCCTGTATGGAGGGAGGATATCACTATCTGTGTCCTGTATGGAGGGAGGATAGCCCTATCTATGCAAGTAATGTAAAGCTATTAGATAAGGTTTTTTGTATTAGCCTCGTCCTGCAATTATTAGTATCTGTACATATTCTGTATATCTACCACCATATCATGGCAGTGTCAGGCCCTGGGAGAGGAGACGGTGTTATAATCAGGCGATAAGCGGTGACATAATTCCGTCAATCCTCTGCCTGTCACCGCTCACAATTAATCCAGTGCTCTGCTCCATTACCCACAATATGCTCCATGTCCTCAATCATCAGAGTCAGTCACAAGGAGATGCCGCCATACAGAACTCCGCACACATCACACGGTGACATCAGACAGTTGACAGGGAGTGGAGGGGCCCTGGGATCTGTGTAAGGTCAAATAAAGAACTGCTGGATAATGCACCATATTTATCAATGCACTGAGTTCCCCCAGACTGACAGATCTATGATTACACTATGCTGACATCAATGCTCCACTCACATCCAGAGCTGCACTCGCACTACTGATGGGCATTTGGTTTGTTTTCCTATTTCTTGAATTGTATGAACTAAACATTTTCATTAATTTCCTCCTTCTCTTCCTCCTCTCTTTTCCTCCTCTTCTCTCTTCCTACTCCTTTTCCTCCTTCTCTCTCTTCTTCCTCCTCTTCCACCCCGTCTTTCTCCTTCTCTTCCTCCTCTTCTTCCTCTTCCTCCTCCTCTTCCTCCCTCTTCTCTCTTCCTCCTTCTCTTCCTCCTTCACTTCCTCCTCCTCCTCCTTCTCTCTCTTCTTTCTCCTCTTCCACCTCTTCTTTCTCCTTCTCTTCCTCCTTCTCTCCCTTCTTCCTCCTCTTCTTCCTCCTCCTCATCCTCCTCTTCTTCCTCCTCCTCATCCTCCTCCTCTTCCTCCTCCTTCTCTCTCTTCCTCCTCTTCCTCCTCCTCCTCTTCCTCCTCCTTCTCTCTTCCTCCTCTTCTTCTTCCTCCTCTTCTTCTTCCTCCTCTTCTTCTTCTTCCTCCTCCTCTTCCTCCTCCTCTTCCTCCTCCTCTTCCTCCTCCTCTTCCTCCTCCTTCTCTCTTCCTCCTCTCTCCTCCTCTTCTCTTCCTCCTCTTCTTCTTCCTCCTCCTCCTCTTCTTCCTCCTCCTCCTCTTCCTCCTCCTTCTCTCTCTTCCTCCTCCTTCTCTCTCTTCCTCTTCTTCCTCCTCCTCTTCTTCCTCCTCCTCCTCTTCCTCCTCTACTTCTTCCCCTCCCTCCTCCTCTTCTTCCTCCTCCTCTTCTTCCCCTCCTCCTCCTCCTCTTTCCTCCTCTTCTTCCTCCTCTCTTCTTCCTCCTCCCTCCTCTTCCTCCTCCTCTTCTTCCTCCTCCTCTTCCTCCTCCTCCTCTTCCTCTTCTTCCTCCTTCTTCCTCCTCCTCCTCTTCCTCCTCTTCTTCCTCCTCCTCCCTCCTCCTCTTCTTCTTCCTCCTCCTCTTCTCTCCTCCCCTCTTCTTCCCCCTTCCTCCTCTTCTTCCTCCTCTTCTTCCTCCTCTTCTTCTTCTCTCCTCCTCTTCTTCTTCTTCCTCCTCTTCCTCCTCCTCTTCTTCCTCCTCCTCTCCTCCTCTTCTTCTTCCCCCTCTTCTTCCTCCTCTTCTTCCTCCTCCACCTCCTCCTCTTCTTCCTCCTCCTCTTCTTCCTCTTCTTCTTCCTCCTCTTCTTCCTCTTCTTCTTTCTCTTTTTCTTCCTCCTCTTCTTCCTCCTCCCTTCCTGCTTTTTTACTTCTACAGACTATTAAACAGTTTATTCATTTTTTGCACAGAAAGTTTAAAGGGATTCTATCATTAAAAACCATGTTTTAAGAGCACGTAGGAATGGCCTTTATAAAGACAATTCATCTCTTACCTTTATCTTCTCCTCCTCTTCACTCCTCTTCTTACAGGAGACCACCGCAGAATGGGTGACGGAACAGCCAATTGCGCATGTCCGTGGGCCATTTTTGTGGTTGTCTTTTACGCGAGATTGCGCAGTCGGCTGTTCCGTCAGCCATTTTGTGGTGGTCTCATGTAAGAAGAGGAGGAGAATGGCCGACGGAGCAGAAGAAAGGTGGCGCTGGATTGGATGACAACGCTCTGCTCAGAGCTCAGTGGTAGCGCCCCCTGTGCTTTCTCAGCACAATGAAGAAAGAATAAAAATTCAAAAATGGTGGCGCCGACCTTCAAGATAAAGTTAAGAGATGAATCGTCTTTATAAAGGCTAATCCTTTGTGCTCTTAGTTTAAAACGTGTTTTTTAATGATAGAATCCCTTTAATCACTTTATAATGATACTTTTTGGGATGTTCCGCTCTTTTATCATCAGCCCTTTCTTCCCTTCCTTTCTCCCATTCTTATCCTTGCCCCTTTGTAGACCCCATCATTGTACCTGTGTCCCATGTACAGGCGGCAGCTCAGTGGGCAGTCTCATCAGTGACTGACAGCTATGTGTGCATATTCAGTTGTACAGGCAGACCTATCAATCACTGCTAGGACCTCCCATCTGACTACTAAGCTCAGAAATGTCAGGGACATAAATAAATCTACAGCTGATGGTGGGGGGAGGGGCAGTGGCGGTCTGGAGAATCCCCCTTTTCCACCATAGGTTGCTCGCTGTATAGTTTCCTAATAATTATAATTTGCCAGATTATTATTTTGCAGCTTTTTTAACTACTTTAAATCTGATCATTAAATTCCTATAAAGTGATCGGGAGGGGGAGGGGGGACGGCATCTCCGGAGATCCGTATAAACAAGGTGGTGGTGGCTCGGCAGCTGCTGTTCTGCCGCAGGTTCAATGGCGCCTCCTCTTCCACGTCGCTGCTCTCAATAGCATTGAAATAGGTTCACAGTGCACAAAGGGTTAATAGGGACCTACAGAATTGTCGCGCGTCGCTCAGGCCTGTAAAACGCGGCGGGTTTATAAATCACATCAGGTACAGCAGAGGGGAAAGCGCGAGAGGGGAAGTGATTGGCACAGAATAGTTGCTGCATCAATATATCCAATGACACAAGAGACACAAATCATTACAGACAGTCGCCATTCGTATCGCCAACGTCTGAGCGAAACGCCTTCATCTCACTAAATAATCGCATAAACGGAACATTTGTCTGAATTTGGGTTTTTATCAGGTTAATAAATCATTGTGTCTCCTCTGCAGCTGCTGGACTCGGAATTATAATATGAACTACTGGCTCATCATCCGCCTGCCGATCCTCATCGCGGGGGCATCGGGGTGAGTTGTCGGTGACAATAACATACATCGGGGTGAGTTGTCGGTGATAATAACGTACATCGGGGTGAGTTGTCGGTGACAATAACGTACATCGGGGTGAGTTGTCGGTGACAATAACGTACATCGGGGTGAGTTGTCGGTGACAATAACGTACATCGGGGTGAGTTGTCGGTGATAATAACGTACATCGGAGTGAGTTGTCGGTGACAACTTTCTCAGCAGTATTTTAGATCTACCTGGTCATGGGAAAGTTGGGTGAAATTCCATATGGCTGTGATGATGAATCTCACAGGGGTTGCTGGCCCAGCTTTTCCGGGCTCTTTTATACATTGATTGCTGTACATTCAGACACAAAATTTACTGGTTTCATTAACCTGGGTGACAACTCAGTGGAGAGCAGAGATATTGTCACTCATTGTCAGGGTCCTGAATGGCACATCTGCTTTGTTATAAATGGTGACCTGTCCACATCCCCCATATAGTCTGTAATCTGTGGTTCTCCCGCTGTTGTAAGACTATAATTTGTGGCTTCTAGCACGAGCTGGGAGTTGAAGTTCCACAACTAGTGGAAAATCAAAACTTTTGGAATAAAATAAAACAAAATAGTAGTAGATTCAATCCATCAGTAGCTCAATACACACAGATTATACAGTCACCACTAGGAGGAGCTCACTACATACAGATTATACAGTCACCACCAGAGGGAGCTCACTACATACAGATTATACAGTCACCACTAGAGGGAGCTCACTACATACAGATTATACAGTCACCAATAGGAGGAGCTCACTACATACAGATTATACAGTCACCACTAGGAGGAGCTCACTACATACAGATTATACAGTCACCACTAGGAGGAGCTCACTACATACAGATTATACAGTCACCAATAGGAGGAGCTCACTACATACAGATTATACAGTCACCACTAGGGGGAGCTCACTACATACAGATTATACAGTCACCACTAGGGGGAGCTCACTACATACAGATTATACAGTCACCACTAGGGGGAGCTCACTACATACAGATTATACAGTCACCACTAGAGGGAGCTCACTACATACAGATTATACAGTCACCACTAGGAGGAGCTCACTACATACAGATTATACAGTCACCACTAGAGGAAGCTCACTACATACAGATTATACAGTCACCACTAGGAGGAGCTCACTACATACAGATTATACAGTCACCACTAGGAGGAGCTCACTACATACAGATTATACAGTCACCACTAGAGGGAGCTCACTACATACAGATTATACAGTCACCACTAGGGGGAGCTCACTGCATACAGATTATACAGTCACCACTAGGGGGAGCTCACTACATACAGATTATACAGTCACCACTAGAGGGAGCTCACTACATACAGATTATACAGTCACCACTAGAGGGAGCTCACTACATACAGATTATACAGTCACCACTAGGGGGAGCTCACTACATACAGATTATACAGTCACCACTAGAGGGAGCTCACTACATACAGATTATACAGTCACCACTAGAGGGAGCTCACTACATACAGATTATATAGTCACCACTAGAGGGAGCTCATTACATACAGATTATACAGTCACCACTAGGGGGAGCTCACTACATACAGATTATACAGTCACCACTAGGGGGAGCTCACTACATACAGATTATACAGTCACCACTAGAGGGAGCTCACTACATACAGATTATACAGTCACCATTAGAGGGAGCTAATTACATACAGATTATACAGTCACCACTAGGAGGAGCTCACTACATACAGATTATACAGTCTCCACTAGGGAGAGCCACTACATACAGATTATACAGTCACCACTAGGGGAGCTCACTACATACAGATTATACAGTCACCACTAGAGGGAGCCACTACATACAGATATACAGTCACCACTAGAGGAGCTCACACATACAGATTATACAGTCACCACTAGGAGGAGCCACTACAACAGATTATACAGTCACCACTAGGAGGAGCTCACTACATACAGATTATACAGTCACCACTAGGGGAGCTCACTACATACAGATTATACAGTCACCACTAGGGGGAGCTCACTGCATACAGATTATACAGTCACCACTAGGGGGAGCTCACTACATACAGATTATACAGTCACCACTAGAGGGAGCTCACTACATACAGATTATACAGTCACCACTAGAGGGAGCTCACTACATACAGATTATACAGTCACCACTAGGGGGAGCTCACTACATACAGATTATACAGTCACCACTAGAGGGAGCTCACTACATACAGATTATACAGTCACCACTAGAGGGAGCTCACTACATACAGATTATATAGTCACCACTAGAGGGAGCTCACTACATACAGATTATACAGTCACCACTAGGGGGAGCTCACTACATACAGATTATACAGTCACCACTAGGGAGAGCTCACTACATACAGATTATACAGTCACCACTAGGGGGAGCTCACTACATACAGATTATACAGTCACCACTAGAGGGAGCTCACTACATACAGATTATACAGTCACCACTAGAGGGAGATCACTACATACAGATTATACAGTCACCACTAGCAGGAGCTCACTACATACAGATTATACAGTCACCACTAGGGAGAGCTCACTACATACAGATTATACAGTCACCACTAGGGGGAGCTCACTACATACAGATTATACAGTCACCACTAGAGGTAGCTCACTACATACAGATTATACAGTCACCACTAGGGGAGCTCACTACATACAGATTATACAGTCACCACTAGAGGGAGCTCACTACATACAGATTATACAGTCACCACTAGGAGGAGCTCACTACATACAGATTATACAGTCACCACTAGGGAGAGCTCACTACATACAGATAATACAGTAACCACTAGAGGGAGCTCACTACATACAGATTATACAGTCACCACTAGGGGGAGCTCACTACATACAGATTATACAGTCACCACTAGAGGGAGCTCACTACATACAGATTATACAGCCAAGACTAGGAGGAGCTCACTACATACAGATTATACAGTCACTACTAGAGGGAGCTCACTACATACAGATTATACAGTCACCACTAGAGGGAGCTCACTACATACAGATTATACAGTCACCACTAGAGGGAGCTCACTACATACAGATTATACAGTCACTACTAGAGGGAGCTCACTACATACAGATTATACAGTCACCACTAGAGGGAGCTCAATACATACAGATTATATAGCCAAGACTAGGAGGAGCTCACTACATACAGATTATACAGTCACCACTAGGAGGAGCTCACTACATACAGATTATACAGTCACCACTAGGAGGAGCTCACTACATACAGATAATACAGTAACCACTAGAGGGAGCTCACTACATACAGATTATACAGTCACCACTAGAGGGAGCTCACTACATACAGACTATACAGTCACCACTAGGGGAGCTCACTACATACAGATTATGCAGTCACCACTAGGGGGAGCTCACTAAATACAGATTATACAGTCACCACTAGGGGAGCTCACTACATACAGATTATACAGTCACCACTAGGGGGAGCTCACTACATACAGATTATACAGTCACCACTAGAGGGAACTCACTACATACAGATTATACAGTCACCACTAGGAGGAGCTCACTACATACAGATTATACAGTCACCACTAGGAGGAGCTCACTACATACAGATTATACAGTCACCACTAGAGGAAGCTCACTACATACAGATTATACAGTCACCACTAGAGGGAGCTCACTACATACAGATTATACAGTCACCACTGGGGGAGCTCACTACATACAGATTATACAGTCACCACTAGGAGGAGCTCACTACATACAGATTATACAGTCACCACTAGGAGGAGCTCACTACATACAGATTATACAGTCACCACTAGGAGGAGCTCACTACATACAGATTATACAGTCACCCCTAGGGGGAGCTCACTACATACAGTATATACAGTCACCACTAGAGGGAGCTCACTACATACAGATTATGCAGTCACCACTAGGGGGAGCTCACTACATACAGATTATACAGTCACCACTAGGGGAGCTCACTACATACAGATTATGCAGTCACCACTAGGGGGAGCTCACTACATACAGATTATACAGTCACCACTAGGGGGAGCTCACTACATACAGATTAAACACAAACACATACTGTTATACATTATTAACCCTTCTTTTTCTGCTCACAGGTGAATTTTGTCATCTTTATTCGGGTGATCTGTATCATCATATCAAAGCTACAGGCAAATCTTATGTGTAGAACAGACACTAAGTGCAGGTAAATCTCCCCTCCCCCTTTACTGAGGCTCCTCCCCTGACATGGTTGTAGTTACCTCTTCATACATTGATGTCCTGCTGACCTTGTACATTATAGCCAGTCTGCTCAGGCAGAGCTGCAGTATAAATCATGGGGGGCTGGGCCTTTGGTGAGTTCAGGCTACCTTAGTGTCCAATAGACAAGGAGTAAAGCCACAAGTCCGGCCTCGTTGTCTCCCACATGGTATGACGCCATAATTCCTGCCCCTTGAAGCTCCTACTTATTCTCTCCCTCTCTTCTTCCTGGTTTACCAATATTCTACAGCAGAGGTAGGCAGCCTTTTTTGTTCGGCGTGCCGATTTTAATTAAAAAATCAAAGATGAGGTACTCGGAGTGCCGGTCAATAATTGTAAGTCTCACGACCCCTAAACTAAAGTCATATACCACAAACCATAACACAGAAGTGCTGCCACCAGATGCTTTAGCACACATGTGCTTACTGCTATTTCCTGGGGCGCTCCTGTACTTTCTGATTAGAAGCAATGAAAGTCCATGTGAGGCCCCCAATTAGTGGTAAATGTGTCCAGGAGCAGCGTATGGTGAAAACACACTATGTATCTGGATGCAGATATATTTGGAACTTTTTCATTCGATGTAAAACTGGTGCATTTTTGCACAAAAAAAAAAACAAAGCCTGAGTTTTCTGTGCAAAAACACATCCTTAATATAGAAAACACACCGTTATTCAGAATAATGTCCCATAGCGGTCCCTGCACACGGTATTATGTCCCATAGCGGCCTCTGCACAAAGTATTTGTTCCATCTCGGTCCCTGTACACGGTATTATGTCCCATCGCGGTCCCTGCACACAGTATTTGTCCCATAGTGGTCCCTGCACACGGTATTATGTCCTATAACGGCCCCTGCCCACGGTATTATGTCCCATAGCTGCCTCTGCACACAGTATTTGTCCCATAGTGGCCTCTGCACACGGTATTTGTCCCATAGCAGTCCCTGCACACAGTATTTGTCCCATAGCGGCTTCTGCACACAGCAATATGTCCCATAGCGGCCTCTGCACACAGCAATATGTCCCATAACGGCCCCTACACACGGTATATGTCCCAAAGCAGCCCCTGCACATGGTATATGTCCCATAGCGGCCCCTGCACATGGTATTATGCTCCATAGTAGCCCCTGCACACGGTATATGTCCCATAGCGGCCTCTGCACACAGTATTTGTCCCATAGCAGTCCCTGCACACAGTATTTGTCCCATAGCGGCCTCTGCACACAGTATTTGTCCCATAATGGCCCCTACACACGGTATATGTCCCATAGTGGTCCCCGCACACAGTATTTGTCCCATAGCGGCCTCTGCACACAGTATTTGTCCCATAATGGCCCCTACACACGGTATATGTCCCATAGCAGCCCCTGCACACGGTATATGTCCCATAGCGGCCCCTGCACACAGTATATGTCCCATAGCGGCCCCTGCACATGGTGGTATGCTCCATAGTGGCCCCTGCACACGGTATATGTCCCATAGTGGCCCCTGCACACGGTATTATGCTCTATAGTGGCCCCTGCACACGGTATTATGCTCTATAGTGGCCCCTGCACACGTTATTATGCTCTATAGTGGCCCCTGCACACGGTATTATGCTCTATAGTGGCCCCTGCACACGTTATTATGCTCTATAGTGGCCCCTGCACACGGTATTATGCTCTATAGTGGCCCCTGCACACTCACTAGCTATTATTATACTGTGGGGTCTCTTCAGACCACAGAGTATAATAAGTGGAGGGCAAAGAGAGGTGATGAAACATAAAAAACAATGTTACTCACCATTCCACGCTCCGCAGCCGCTCTGTATCTTCGGGCGCTTCTACCTGTAGTCAGCGATCGCTCATTGAGTCTCAGGGGTCACGTCGCGTCATTATGCGTAATGACATCAGACGCAGACGTGACCCCTGAGGCCCTGTCAGCTGACTTCAGGCAGAAGCGCCTGAAGAGTACAGAGCGGCTGCGGAGCGTGGAATAGTGAGTAACATTGTTTTTTATGTTTGATCACCTCCCCGGGGGCTCCGCTTATTATACTCGGGGGGTCTGAAGAGACCCCACAGTATAATAATAGAAGTTTCGTTTCGGCCGTGTTTGGTCCGATCGAAACTACTGGGTGAGGAGTCCGCTGCCGTGCCAGGGGAATAAGCCATAGGTTGCCGACCCCTGGCTGTACTGTCAGAGGGGCGTTCCTTACCGCCCGGAGATGACGCTAAGCTGTGAGGAACGCCCCCCTCAGTACAAGTCTATGGATGAGTACTGTCAGGGAGGGCGTTCCTCACAGTGCAAATAGACTGTCAGGAACGCCCTTCTGACGGTGAACCGTGAAACTAAGACCGCCGATATCTCCAGCCCCGGGCACATATCGGGAAAGCCGGCAGTGCGCTGAATTCAGCGCACTGTCGGCTTTCTAGTGGTATGTAAAACCGCATATACATGAGGACTTGTAAGGTCCTCTTTAATATGTATTGAATATACATATTAAAGAAGACCCCATCAACTTATTAATAGCAGTACAGAAAAGGTTAATATTACAATATAAAATTCATATGTACACTGAAATATATTTTATTATGGGTTCTAAAACTCACTGTGATGTATTTCTAATGGACACTGAAGCTGGAGGAAAACTCAGCCATTCAGCCTGTGAGGAATCCACTCAGCGTCTGTGGATTGTGGCTGGCCGGCTATGGAGGTGACGTCATTAGTTAGCAGCCGCGCGATCCTCATTGGACAAGGCTTCGCGCGGCTGCCAGGTCCTACACAAGAAGATCGCTGCAAGTAGCGTTACACACTATGGGAGTGGGGGAGGGGGGTGCGATTTGGGCGGCGGTGGTACAGGTGGTAGCGTCTGGAGGGCTGGTGGCCGGGGGAATGAGTGGGTCTTGACAGGGCGGGATTTATCAGGGGAATGAGTGGTTCTTGACGAGGGGGGATAGCGGATGCTATTTGCGTGCCATCCCGATGTCTCCCGCGTGCCAAAGTTGGCACGCGTGCCAGGGGTTGCCGACCCCTGTTCTACAGTTTCCTCTAAAAACCCTGAAATGAATCTATAAAGATGGGAGTAATGGCGTTGTTTATATTCAGGAGGACATGAATCCTGAGCTATCCGGGCAGTCTGCTGAGTGTGCACTGTACCGTAAAGACTCCCAGGACGCAGCCGCAGGAAACAGGTTATAGGTGGCAATCGCCATTAATGGAGGTGGAAGGAGAATAAAGAGAAATAGACAAAATTACAAGAAATTAACCCCCAAGACGCAGAATAAAAATCTGACAAAGAAACAGCTCAGCACCAGACTGTAAGATCCTGACACCACCATTAAGGGGCAGCACACATTAACTACCCCACGCTAGTCCACACTGACTCTACTGCCCTAGCACAGCCCTCTCCTGAAATACTCTGTGCTGCTGGGGACCCTGCTCCTCCCACTATGTAACTCTCACCCTGTGACCTCCCTCCTATAAGATCAGCACACTCCTCTCCTGAAATACTCTGTACTGCTGGGGACCCTGCTCCTCCCACTATGTAACTCTCACCCTGTGACCTCCCTATAAGATCAGCACACTCCTCTCCTGAAATACTCTGTACTGCTGGGGACCCTGCTCCTCCCACTATGTAACTCTCACCCTGTGACCTCCCTATAAGATCAGCACACTCCTCTCCTGAAATACTCTGTGCTGCTGGGGACCTGCTCCTCCCACTATGTAACTCTCACCCTGTGACCTCCCTATAAGATCAGCACACTCCTCTCCTGAAATACTCTGTACTGCTGGGGACCTGCTCCTCCCACTATGTAACTCTCACCCTGTGACCTCCCTATAAGGTCAGCCAACTCCTCTCCTGAAATACTCTGTACTGCTGGGGACACTGCTCCTCCCACTATGTAACTCTCACCCTGTGACCTCCCTATAAGATCAGCACACTCCTCTCCTGAAATACTCTGTACTGCTGGGGACCCTGCTCCTCCCACTATGTAACTCTCACCCTGTGACCTCCCTATAAGATCAGCACACTCCTCTCCTGAAATACTCTGTACTGCTGGGGACCTGCTCCTCCCACTATGTAACTCTCACCCTGTGACCTCTATAAGATCAGCACACTCCTCTCCTGAAATACTCTGTGCTGCTGGGGACCCTGCTCCTCCCACTATGTAACTCTCACCCTGTGACCTCTATAAGATCAGCACACTCCTCTCCTGAAATACTCTGTACTGCTGGGGACCCTGCTCCTCCCACTATGTAACTCTCACCCTGTGACCTCCCCTATAAGATCAGCACACTCCTCTCCTGAAATACTCTGTGCTGCTGGGTACCCTGCTCCTCCCACTATGTAACTCTCACCCTGTGACCTCCTCTATAAGATCAGCACACTCCTCTCCTGAAATACTCTGTACTGCTGGGGACCTGCTCCTCCCACTATGTAACTCTCACCCTGTGACCTCCTCTTAAGGTCAGCACACTCCTCCCCTGAAATCTGTGGTGCGGGGGGGGGGCGCCCCCCCCCCCGTTTTCCCCCCCCCCCGGGCCCCCCCCTTTAGGAGCCCCCCCCCCCCCCGAGATCTCTGTGGGGGGGGGGGGCCCCCCCCCCCCCCTGTGCCCCCCCCCCGGGCCCCCCCCCTGGGGCCCCCCCCCCCTGCGGGGGGGGGGGGCCCCCCCCCCCCCCCCCCCCCCCCCCCCCCCCCCCCACTCTCACCCTGTGACCTCCTCTATAAGGTCAGCACACTCCTCTCCTGAAATACTCTGTACTGCTGGGGACCCTGCTCCTCCATTAGTGGTTGTCGGTATTTCTGATGGTAAATGATGGAAGTGACATTTATGACTACCTGACCACTAACACTGGGGCATTGTGGAGATGTAGTCCTTGCAGCCATACTGGACTTAGGTGACCATCTGAAGTGTCCTCCATATTCATTATTCTCCAGACTCGCCAAATCCACGCTGACGCTGATCCCGCTGCTGGGGACACACGAGATTATTTTCGCCTTTATAACAGATGAACACGCCAAAGGATCGCTGCGTTACATCAAACTGTTCTTCGAATTGTCCTTCAGCTCTTTCCAGGTAAGGCGTTGTGTTCACACAGTCCTGTAGGGGGAGGTATCATAATAGAGGTATATGGACGTCTCCCCCTACTGGACAGGATATAGGCCCTCAGTAAGAGGACAGAGAGGTGAACAGAGGAGTCTACAGTGCAGCAGAGCTGAGGTTGTCATGTGGCGCAGCAGCTACTACAATGTCTCATGATGGACAAGTGGATAACACTCTCAACTCTGCTGCATCTCTATAACAAGATACAGTAATGCTACATCGCCTACTGACTACCATAGGGGGGCAATATAGTCTGGGGTATTGATGTCACTGTGTATCACTATAGGGGTTGGATACTGTGTAATACACTCCACCCGTTTCAACCTCTAGAACTGATTCTATCACTGTTACAAGGAGAATTGTGGCAGCCAGGAGGAACAACAGAGGATCAACCGAATTGAAAAATAGATCTTAGACATGTCAGGAGAGGTGACAGATCCTCATTTACATGGGACTGCCCCTTGTGCCCATATTCATACTCGCCTTCCCTATGACTCCAGAGCTGATATACTGGGGGTGGGGTTTTTTATTGTCTTTTGTAATAACTTATCGCGCAGCAGACATTTAACCAATTGCAGAAGTTCTAGTTAACTCTGCTACGTGACAGCCGCGCTAATAACTCGTCTCTACTATTCCAGGGTCTGATGGTCGCCGTGTTATACTGCTTCATCAACAATGAGGTGAGACGTAGCAGAGCTGAACACGGAGACACGGAGGAGTGCCAACACCCAAATATCATTATCCTGTACCCCGAGTGTCAGTCTGTCATTATCCTGTACCCCCAGTGTCAGCCTGTCATTATCCTGTACCCCGAGTGTCAGCCTGTCATTATCCTGTACCCCGAGTGTCAGCCTGTCATTATCCCGTACCCCGAGTGTCAGCCTGTCATTATCCTGTACCCCGAGTGTCAGCCTGTCATTATCCTGTACCCCGAGTGTCAGCCTGTCATTATCCTGTACCCCGAGTGTCAGCCTGTCATTATCCTGTACCCCCAGTGTCAGCCTGTCATTATCCTGTACCCCCAGTGTCAGTCTGTCATTATCCTGTACCCCCAGTGTCAGCCTGTCATTATCCTGTACCCCAAGTGCCAGCCTGTCATTATCCTGTACCCCGAGTGTCAGCCTGTCATTATCCTGTACCCCCAGTGTCAGCCTGTCATTATCCTGTACCCCAAGTGCCAGCCTGTCATTATCCTGTACCCCGAGTGTCAGCCTGTCATTATCCTGTACCCCAAGTGTCAGCCTGTCATTATCCTGTACCCCCAGTGTCAGCCTGTCATTATCCTGTACCCCCAGTGTCAGCCTGTCATTATCCCGTACCCCGAGTGTCAGCCTGTCATTATCCTGTACCCCAAGTGTCAGCCTGTCATTATCCTGTACCCCCAGTGTCAGCCTGTCATTATCCTGTACCCCGAGTGTCAGCCTGTCATTATCCCGTACCCCGAGTGTCAGCCTGTCATTATCCTGTACCCCCAGTGTCAGTCTGTCATTATCCTGTACCCCCAGTGTCAGCCTGTCATTATCCTGTACCCCGAGTGTCAGCCTGTCATTATCCTGTACCCCGAGTGTCAGCCTGTCATTATCCTGTACCCCCAGTGTCAGCCTGTCATTATCCTGTACCCCAGTGTCAGCCTGTCATTATCCTGTACCCCGAGTGTCAGCCTGTCATTATCCTGTACCCGAGTGTCAGCCTGTCATTATCCTGTACCCCCAGTGTCAGCCTGTCATTATCCTGTACCCCGAGTGTCAGCCTGTCATTATCCTGTACCCCGAGTGTCAGCCTGTCATTATCCTGTACCCCCAGTGTCAGCCTGTCATTATCCTGTACACCCAGTGTCAGCCTGTCATTATCCTGTACCCCGAGTGTCAGCCTGTCATTATCCTGTACCCCAGTGTCAGCCTGTCATTATCCTGTACCCCCAGTGTCAGCCTGTCATTATCCTGTACCCCCAGTGTCAGCCTGTCATTATCCTGTACCCCCAGTGTCAGCCTGTCATTATCCTGTACCCCGAGTGTCAGCCTGTCATTATCCTGTACCCCGAGTGTCAGCCTGTCATTATCCTGTACCCCCAGTGTCAGCCTGTCATTATCCTGTACCCCCAGTGTCAGCCTGTCATTACCCTGTACCCCGAGTGTCAGCTTGTCATTATCCTGTACCCCCAGTGTCAGCCTGTCATTATCCTGTACCCCCAGTGTCAGCCTGTCATTATCCTGTACCCCGAGTGTCAGCCTGTCATTATCCTGTACCCCGAGTGTCAGCCTGTCATTATCCTGTACCCCCAGTGTCAGCCTGTCATTATCCTGTACCCCGAGTGTCAGCCTGTCATTATCCTGTACCCCGAGTGTCAGCCTGTCATTATCCTGTACCCCCAGTGTCAGCCTGTCATTATCCTGTACCCCGAGTGTCAGCCTGTCATTATCCTGTACCCCGAGTGTCAGCCTGTCATTATCCTGTACCCCCAGTGTCAGCCTGTCATTATCCTGTATCCCCCAGTGTCAGCCTGTCATTACCCTGTACCCCGAGTGTCAGCCTATCATTATCCTGTACCCCGAGTGTCAGCCTGTCATTATCCCGTACCCCGAGTGTCATTATCCTGTACCCCCAGTGTCAGCCTGTCATTATCCTGTACCCCCAGTGTCAGCCTGTCATTATCCTGTACCCCGAGTGTCAGCCTGTCATTATCCTGTACCCCGAGTGTCAGCCTGTCATTATCCCGTACCCCCAGTGTCAGCCTGTCATTATCCTGTACCCCCAGTGTCAGCCTGTCATTATCCTGTACCCCGAGTGTCAGCCTGTCATTATCCTGTACCCCCAGTGTCAGCCTGTCATTATCCCGTACCCCGAGTGTCAGCCTGTCATTATCCTGTACCCCCAGTGTCAGCCTGTCATTATCCTGTACCCCCAGTGTCAGCCTGTCATTATCCTGTACCCCCAGTGTCAGCCTGTCATTATCCTGTACCCCCAGTGTCAGCCTGTCATTATCCTGTACCCCCAGTGTCAGCCTGTCATTATCCTGTACCCCCAGTGTCAGCCTGTCATTACCCTGTACCCCCAGTGTCAGCCTGTCATTATCCCGTACCCCCAGTGTCAGCCTGTCATTATCCTGTACCCCCAGTGTCAGCCTGTCATTATCCTGTACCCCCAGTGTCAGCCTGTCATTATCCTGTACCCCCAGTGTCAGCCTGTCATTATCCTGTACCCCGAGTGTCAGCCTGTCATTATCCTGTACCCCCAGTGTCAGCCTGTCATTACCCTGTACCCCGAGTGTCAGCCTGTCATTATCCTGTACCCCCAGTGTCAGCCTGTCATTATCCTGTACCCCGAGTGTCAGCCTGTCATTATCCTATACCCCGAGTGTCAGCCTGTCATTATCCTGTACCCCCAGTGTCAGCCTGTCATTACCCTGTACCCCGAGTGTCAGCCTGTCATTACCCTGTACCCCGAGTGTCAGCCTGTCATTATCCTGTACCCCCAGTGTCAGCCTGTCATTATCCTGTACCCCGAGTGTCAGCCTGTCATTATCCCTGTACCCCGAGTGTCAGCCTGTCATTATCCTGTACCCCCAGTGTCAGCCTGTCATTATCCTGTACCCCGAGTGTCAGCCTGTCATTATCCTGTACCCCCAGTGTCAGCCTGTCATTATCCTGTACCCCCAGTGTCAGCCTGTCATTATCCTGTACCCCGAGTGTCAGCCTGTCATTATCCTGTACCCCGAGTATCAGCCTGTCATATTATAGTCTCATATTCTCTCGCTGTGTCTTCCAGGTCCAGGCGGAGTTCCAGAGGAGATGGGAGCGATGGCGACTGGAACACTTATATAGTCAACGTGACAGCAGCATGAAACCCATCAAGTTCCCTGCCAACAGCCTGAGTAGCGGGGTCACCATGGGCAGCAGTGTCTAGATGTGTCACCTCATGGTCCAGCTGGATAACATTGCCCAGACATGAACTGTGGAGCCACCAAAGGAAATCTCATGAGCCACCAGGGTCATCCTCTATATAAGTGACATTGACATTCAGCTGCTTTCAGTCTCAGCGCTTGTGTTCTGCCAGTGAGCCGACCACCCATCAGTCAGTCCTCAGGAGGTAACCTACAGGTTGGAGGGATAAGTGTTGAGTCTTGAGGTGGTGGCGGCAGCACAGATAGACACAGAGCGGTGGTCAGTCTTGGAAGGATGTGGCTGGAAACCAATTTTTATTGCATTGATACAGACCACAGTCAATAAGAAAGGACTTCACATGGTCAGAGAACAGCTATAAGGGTCTTCAGTAGGATCTTTCTGAGGGTTTCAGAAGGACATCTTTGAATGGTCTTCAGGAGATTTATGAGGGTCTTCAGTAGAATCTTTCTGAGGGTTTCAGAAGGACATCTTTGAATGGTCTTCAGGAGATTTATGAGGATCTTCTGGAGAATCTTTCTGAGGGTTTCAGAGAAGGACATCTTTGAGAGTCTTCAGGAGGAGACCTATGAGGATCTTCAGTAGGATCTTTTTGAGGGTTTCAGAAGGACATCTTTGAAGGTCGTTAACAGGACATCTACAAGGGTCTTCAGAAGGACATTTATAAGGGTCCCCAGGGTCACATCTACAAGGGTCTTCAGAAGGACATCTATAAACGTTTTCATGTTATAGTAATAGTGCTTTATTTTCTGGAATTCTCTTTGAATGTTTTCACCAGCGCCTTCACCGGTCTTCATGGATGGTCAGAGTGCCTCTTATCTGAATACATTGTGGTGGGGGAGGGGTCAGTATAGATGTTTTTCATTTTATCTGCAATAAACTTGCTGTGTAGGTAATGGTACGGTAGTCACTACCTTCAAGTACAAAACTCTATCTATCCCAAGACATTCCCCGGTGGTTTCCCTTCCTTATCAGGTTATCATCATGGGTGATTGGGGATTGTCCATGATATGTCGGCCATGCTGGATCATCTCAAGGTGTTAATTATCCTGTGGGTTGTGTTAACTTCTTCAGGTCTTTTGCCCTCCACGTGCAGAGTTAGGAACAAGGAACTCACCCAAGGGCCAAACCTCCCCCTCTGTCCTCCAAGGAATGTGAGTAAAGATTGGGGTGTGGATTGTCCCACGACTCCTGTATCACATTAGGTGTGTCCAGAGGTGTACCTACAGGGGAGGCAGAGGCAGCAGCCACCCCGGGGCACTGGTGCTGGAGGAGGCCTGATGTCCCCTCATCCACCACATTAAGAAGGCCCCAGCACTATAAGACATGGCAGATCTAAGTCCTGCTACAGATTTTACACTGGGCTCTACAGCCTGCAGGTTACACCATTGGGCTAGTTGGAAGAGGTGGTGGCTTGAAGCAACACCAGGTCACCAACACCCGTATCTCCATGCCTAGCACCCAGTGCACATGCCGGTAGTATCCTCCACATTGCTGCAGAGGAATAGAACTTTACAACTGCAGAACTTTGGAGTCCTGCAAGTCCTCGTCAACAGGTGAAGCTCTCATGTATGTACTCGGCTTTTACATGTGATTAATGTGTAGAGCGGCACTAATTCCCATTAATGTATATAGAGCGGTATAGTCACTGCTTACTGCAGGCTCTGTAGTAGACGGGTTTCCCATGGTAAGACATAATATCTCTTGATGGCAGGCAGCTCTTTGCTCAGTAAGCTTTGGGGCTCCCTCTGGTGGTGGCTGCAGGTAGATTCCTTTATCAGGTGACTAATGCTATGCAGAGGATTTGGAGCTCTGTGTCAGTAGGTTTTGCCCCCTTTATAACTAATAATCTGCGCAGAATTTTTCACCTATTGGAAAACAAAATAGTGTTCAGGGGCGGACGATCCCTTTAAGAGCGGGTCTCGCCTTAGCCTGATCCTCCTGTATGATGACTTCAGCCGGTGTCATTCCAGGTAACACATGATGACGATCATCACTCCCATCATCTCCATTGCTCGGAGCCTTTCTCTCATTTTTCTTCTATATGAATATTTTACAGCCACATTTCAGCTGAATGTTCTCTGGAATGAAATGTCGAATTGTCTGCTGACGTGGAAGCGTTCCGGGGGTGGCAGCGGGAGGACGATACAGGATAATGGACTATCAAGGGCGATTGGACAGATCCAGTATTCACACCTGCCTGATCATCACTCACATTGTAGAATAAAGAGCAGAGGATAGAAATGTAATTGTCGTCTCATTGTGTGTGGGGGAGGGGTCAGCGTTACTCTAATTAGTAATAATGATTTAATTAATGAGATAATGCTAAATCTAAATGTCATCTGGAAGATCATGAGCAGTGACATAACAGAGGGGTACAGGGCCAGCTGGAGATGGGCAGGACCCTGGACCACCATGATAGCGGTATACATATAAGCCCAGGGGAGGTGACTAAAATAACAAATACTTATACTCACCTCTCTGGGGCTCTTCTGGCTGTGACTGAGGTCACGCGTAATGACATCATAAGTGGTGGTTGTTATTTTAGTCACTGCCCCTAGGCCTCAACCTATTATACTCTGGGGTCTGAGGAGATCCCAGAGAATAATAATAGCACCAAAGCGGGCCGAACCTTACGAATATTCATTGAATTTCATGGGGTTCACCTGAAGCGGCTCTATGGGGGCTCTTGGGAGCATATTATACTGTGTAGGGGCCACTGTGGAGCATATTATAATGTGTGGGGGCCACTGTGGAGCACATTATATTGTGTGGGGGCCACTGTGGGGAGCATATTATACTGTTTGGGGGCCACTGTGGAGCATAAAATACTGTGTGGGGGCCACTTTGGAGCATATTATACTGTGTGGGGCCAATGTGGAGCATATTATACAGTGTGGGGCTACTGTGGAGCATATTATACTGTGTGGGGCCACTGTGGAGCATATTATACAGTGTTGGAGCCACTGTGGCACAAACTATACTGTTTGGGGTCTCTGTGGAGCATACTATACTGTGTGGAGGGCCACTGTGAAGCATATTATACTGTGTTGGGTCTCTGTAGAGCATATTATACTGTGTTGGGGCCACTGTGGAGCATATTTTACTGTGTGGGGGCCAATGTGGAGCATATTATACTGTGTGGGGGCCATTGTTGAGCATATTATATTGTGTGGGGTCCCTTCACTATTCACATCACACCCCATCTGTTTTATAGCAGCCATGCACTATTATCACAGGCTATAATAACATTGCATGGTGATTATAAAGCAGATCCTGTGCAATGTAAATAGCGAGGGGGTGAGGGCACTCACAAAAGCATCACAGTATTTTCAAACTGTTGATCAGGAGGAGCCCCAGGTTTTGGACCCCCACTGATCTTTTACATCTCTAAGAATGTTAGGACCCTGCAGATTAGCTGTTTCACAGCACGAAGCTCCTAGTATTGTTTACATTCCGTGTTCTTGATAACCGTAGTTGTGGTCCTATAGTTGTATCCTTTTCAAGTATCTGAGATACTGCTGCAGCACCCGTAACCATCACTATCAAGAATTCGCTCTAGGAAGGGGGTAGGGGGCCCCCGGAAAAAAGTTTGCACCAGAGCCCACAAAACTTTAGTTACACCACTAATCGTAAGTGATGGGTAGATTTTTGCTGTAAAACCACATTATACATAGTGTCCTATCTACAGGCAGCAGATTATAGAGCATGTAAACAATGAGAGTCTGACTGTGGGGAATTCTACCCTTTCATCTTCAGATGTACAGTGCCTTGTGAAAGTATTCGGTCCCCTTGAACTTTTCAAACTTTTGCCACATTTCAGGCTTCAAACATAAGGATATAAAATTTTAATTTTTTGGTGAAGAATCCACAACAAGTGGGACACAATCGTGAATTGGAACGAAATTTATTGGTTATTTTAAACTTTTGTAAAAAATAAAAAACTGAAAAGTGGGGCGTGCAAAATTATTCGTCCCCTTTAACTTTCAGTGCAGCAAACTCAGTCCAGAAGTTCAGTGAGGATCTCTGAATGATCCAATGTTGTCCTAAATGACTGATGATGATAAATATAATCCACCTGTGTGTACATCAGTCTCCGTATAAATGCACCTGCTCTGTGATAGGCTCAGGGTTCTGTTTAAAGCGCAGAGAGCATCATGAAGACCAAGGAACACACCAGGCAGGTCCGTGATACTGTTGTGGAGAAGTTTAAAGCCGGATTTGGATACAAAATGATTTCCCAAACTTTAAACATCCCAAGGAGCTCTGTGCAAGCGATCATATTGAAATGGAAGGAGTATCAGACCACTGCAAATCTACCAAGACCCGGCCGTCCCTCTAAACTTTCATCTCAAACAAGGAGAAGACTGATCAGAGATGCAGCCAAGAGGCCCATGATCACTCTGGATGAACTGCAGAGATCTACAGCTGAGGTGGGAGAGTCTGTCCATAGGACAACAATCAGTCGTACACTGCACAAATCTGGCCTTTATGGAAGAGTGGCAAGAAGAAAGCCATTTCTCAAAGATATCCATAAAAAGCCACCTGGGAGACACCAAACATGTGGAAGAAGGTGCTCTGCTCAGATGGAACCAAAATCCAACTTTTTGGCCACAATGCAAAACGATATGTTTGGCGTAAAAGCAACACAGCCCATCCCCCTGAACACACCATCCCCACTGTCACACATGGTGGGGGCAGCATCATGGTTTGGGCCTGCTTTTCTTCAGCAGGGACAGGGACGATGGTTAAAATTGATGGGAAGATGGATGGAGCCAAATACAGGAGCATTCTGGAAGAAAACCTGTTGGAGTCTGCAAAAGACCTGAGACTGGGACGGAGATTTATCTTCCAACAAGACAATGATCCCAAACATAAAGCCAAATCTACAATGGAATGGTTCCCAAATAAACGTATCCAGGTGCTAGAATGGCCAAGTCAAAGTCCAGACCTGAATCCAATGGAGAATCTGTGGAAAGAGCTGAAAACTGCTGTTCACAAACGCTCTCCATCCAACCTCACTGAGCTCCAGCTGTTTTCCAAGGAAGAATGGGCAAGAATTTCAGTCTCTCCATGTGCAAAACTGATAGAGACATACCCCAAGCGACTCGCAGCTGTAATCGCAGCAAAAGGGGGCGCTACAAAGTATTAACTTAAGGGGGCCGAATACTTTCACAAGGCACTGTATATGGTCCCTCCACACAGATACAGATCGCCACCTAGTGTTAGCAAGAAACAGCTGAGAGTTTTTCATTTTTCTGTGTACATTAGCTCCATATTTCATACATTGAGTTCTGGAGTCTTCTGGAGTTTCTTAGGATAAATCTGTAACTTGTTGATACTTCTGGATTCTGCAGAATGATTTGTAGCTGAGAATTGATATTAGACTTCTGTGATCCTGTTGGGTTTCTTAGATTTGGTGATCTCTCTCCTGAGCTGAGTCCTGCTTACGGACATGTTTGGCTCCGGCCTCATAGATGGGATATAGAGAATGACAGTGATGATGCCGAGGAGCAGATCTAGGGGGCGATTCCGCTCCAGATACAGGGAATATGTCACATTTACACTCGGAGCTCCTGACAACCCCTTCCCCAATATCTTGTCAGTGATTTCTATTTTATTTTTTTAACTTGATGTCTTTCTATAAGCCGCAGCCAAGTCGTCCAATCCGTCCAGTCCGTTGTCAGGCGCTTTGAGCGGCCGCTGCTGATTCATGTATATTGATCTGGACCGCTGCGCCCGATCCGTCTACTTGACAAGACCCAATTCTCGCAGCTTTTATTTGGGCAGATGCCTTCACTTTGATTCGCCTTCCTACAACTTTGCTAGAGAAATTCTCGACTCCTCACCCTGTGTGAACTGCAGGAAATAGAGAGGATGGTGACGGAGAGTTCTAGAAAAGGAAAGTGCCGTCACCTTCTCCCCTGACTAGTCCTGACCGTCCTCTTTAGCCATTACAGCGTCCTGCAGGCAGGAATTGGGATAAGATGGAACGACCGGTCCCTGAGGGGTAACCCGAAGCTCCTGGGCCCCAAGGCAAAATCTGTACTGGGCCCCCATCTATAATGTATCATAGACAGTACACATGAACGTATGTGGTGATGTATCTGGAGGAAAGAAGCCGCATGATTCTAATCCTGGAAAACCCCTTTAAGGATAGGCAAAAAGCAAGTAGCAAAAAAGAGAATTTCAGGCCTGACACTTTATCTTCAGCCATTCTCTAGTCACATCTAAAGCTGCATCCAGAATTCTGTTTTCTCTTAAAGGAATGTATCAGCTCTGTGCT
Source organism: Leptodactylus fallax (assembly GCA_947044405.1). Classification (NCBI taxonomy): domain Eukaryota; kingdom Metazoa; phylum Chordata; class Amphibia; order Anura; family Leptodactylidae; genus Leptodactylus; species Leptodactylus fallax. Next base: position 47,406 of record CAMRHE010001563.1, read on the forward strand.
AGAAAAACAAGTCGAGCAGCTAAACTGAGACCAAACTGCTCTGCACACACCGCAAGCCTATATAATAGAGAGGGGCAGATACTACAACACCCATCATCTCCTTACAACATCCAGTGAAAGAACCCAAAGCTGCACTGGCTCTGGCTGGAGACAGAAGGAAGACCCGACCACCGGCGAGATGGGTTAATAGAAAGTCAGCAGAGTGTTCAATGCAGCTTTGGATGTGACTGGAGTACAAGTCTGGATGTAATTCCGGATCTGTACAAAGTCACTCAATATTTTCATGATTTAACCTGTCATGTGCTGCCCCAAAGTGTAGCTACGCTGTAAATATTGCACTGGTCGCTCCAGTCCTGTGACATGCAGCCGTATAGGTGACAAATCCCTAATAAATGTATATACCAAAATAAGTGTCTGCCGGATCATGATGTGTATGGACGATGATGTGTATGGAGGATGACCAGTATATAGAGAATGATGTGTATGAGATGAGTATATAGAGAATGATGTGTATGGGGGGTGATGAGTATATAGAGAATGATGTGTATGGGGGTGATGAGTATATAGAGAATGATGTGTATGAGATGAGTATATAGAGAATGATGTGTATGGGGGGTGATGAGTATATAGAGAATGATGTGTATGAGATGAGTATATAGAGAATGATGTGTATGGAGGGTGATGAGTATATAGAGAATGATGTGTATGGAGGGTGATGAGTATATAGAGAATGATGTGTATGAGATGAGTATATAGAGAATGATGTGTATGGGGGGTGATGAGTATATAGAGAATGATGTGTATGAGATGAGTATATAGAGAATGATGTGTATGGGAGGTGATGAGTATATAGAGAATGATGTGTATGGGGGTGATGAGTATATAGAGAATGATGTGTATGAGATGAGTATATAGAGAATGATGTGTATGGGGGGTGATGAGTATATAGAGAATGATGTGTATGGGGGGTGATGAGTATATAGAGAATGATGTGTATGGGGGGTGATGAGTATATAGAGAATGATGTGTATGGGGGGTGATGAGTATATAGAGAATGATGTGTATGGGGGGTGATGAGTATATAGAGAATGATGTGTATGAGATGAGTATATAGAGAATGATGTGTATGGGGGGTGATGAGTATATAGAGAATGATGTGTATGAGATGAGTATATAGAGAATGATGTGTATGAGATGAGTATATAGAGAATGATGTGTATGGGGGGTGATGAGTATATAGAGAATGATGTGTATGGGGGGTGATGAGTATATAGAGAATGATGTGTATGGGGGGTGATGAGTATATAGAGAATGATGTGATGGGGGTGATGAGTATATAGAGAATGATGTGTATGGGGGTGATGAGTATATAGAGAATGATGTGTATGAGATGAGTATATAGAGAATGATGTGTATGGGGGTGATGAGTATATAGAGAATGATGTGTATGAGATGAGTATATAGAGAATGATGTGTATGGGGGGTGATGAGTATATAGAGAATGATGTGTATGAGATGAGTATATAGAGAATGATGTGTATGGAGGGTGATGAGTATATAGAGAATGATGTGTATGGAGGGTGATGAGTATATAGAGAATGATGTGTATGAGATGAGTATATAGAGAATGATGTGTATGGGGGGTGATGAGTATATAGAGAATGATGTGTATGGAGGGTGATGAGTATATAGAGAATGATGTGTATGAGATGAGTATATAGAGAATGATGTGTATGGGGGTGATGAGTATATAGAGAATGATGTGTATGGAGGATGATGAGTATATAGAGAATGATGTGTATGGGGGGTGATGAGTATATAGAGAATGATGTGTATGGGGGGTGATGAGTATATAGAGAATGATGTGTATGAGATGAGTATATAGAGAATGATGTGTATGGGGGGGGGTGATGAGTATATAGAGAATGATGTGTATGGGGGGTGATGAGTATATAGAGAATGATGTGTATGGGGGGGATGAGTATATAGAGAATGATGTGTATGGGGGGTGATGAGTATATAGAGAATGATGTGTATGAGATGAGTATATAGAGAATGATGTGTATGGAGGGTGATGAGTATATAGAGAATGATGTGTATGGGGGGTGATGAGTATATAGAGAATGATGTGTATGGGGGGTGATGAGTATATAGAGAATGATGTGTATGGGGGGTGATGAGTATATAGAGAATGATGTGTATGAGATGAGTATATAGAGAATGATGTGTATGGGGGGGTGATGAGTATATAGAGAATGATGTGTATGGGGGGTGATGAGTATATAGAGAATGATGTGTATGGAGGGTGATGAGTATATAGAGAATGATGTGTATGGGGGGTGATGAGTATATAGAGAATGATGTGTATGGGGGGGTGATGAGTATATAGAGAATGATGTGTATGAGATGAGTATATAGAGAATGATGTGTATGAGATGAGTATATAGAGAATGATGTGTATGGGGGGTGATGAGTATATAGAGAATGATGTGTATGGGGGGTGATGAGTATATAGAGAATGATGTGTATGGGGGGTGATGAGTATATAGAGAATGATGTGTATGGAGGGTGATGAGTATATAGAGAATGATGCGTATGAGATGAGTATATAGAGAATGATGTGTATGGGGGGTGATGAGTATATAGAGAATGATGTGTATGGGGGGTGATGAGTATATAGAGAATGATGTGTATGAGATGAGTATATAGAGAATGATGTGTATGAGATGAGTATAAAGAGAATGATGTGTATGGGGGGTGATGAGTATATAGAGAATGATGTGTATGGGGGGTGATGAGTATATAGAGAATGATGTGTATGAGATGAGTATATAGAGAATGATGTGTATGAGATGAGTATATAGAGAATGATGTGTATGGGGGGTGATGAGTATATAGAGAATGATGTGTATGGGGGGTGATGAGTATATAGAGAATGATGTGTATGAGATGAGTATATAGAGAATGATGTGTATGAGATGAGTATAAAGAGAATGATGTGTATGGGGGGTGATGAGTATATAGAGAATGATGTGTATGGGGGGTGATGAGTATATAGAGAATGATGTGTATGAGATGAGTATATAGAGAATGATGTGTATGAGATGAGTATATAGAGAATGATGTGTATGGGGGGTGATGAGTATATAGAGAATGATGTGTATGGGGGGTGATGAGTATATAGAGAATGATGTGTATGAGATGAGTATATAGAGAATGATGTGTATGAGATGAGTATATAGAGAATGATGTGTATGGGGGGTGATGAGTATATAGAGAATGATGTGTATGAGATGAGTATATAGAGAATGATGTGTATGGGGGGTGATGAGTATATAGAGAATGATGTGTATGGGGGGGTGATGAGTATATAGAGAATGATGTGTATGGGGGGTGATGAGTATATAGAGAATGATGTGTATGGAGGGTGATGAGTATATAGAGAATGATGTGTATGGGGGGTGATGAGTATATAGAGAATGATGTGTATGGGGGGTGATGAGTATATAGAGAATGATGTGTATGAGATGAGTATATAGAGAATGATGTGTATGGGGGGTGATGAGTATATAGAGAATGATGTGTATGGAGGGTGATGAGTATATAGAGAATGATGTGTATGGGGGTGATGAGTATATAGAGAATGATGTGTATGGGGGTGATGAGTATATAGAGAATGATGTGTATGGGGGTGATGAGTATATAGAGAATGATGTGTATGAGATGAGTATATAGAGAATGATGTGTATGGGGGGTGATGAGTATATAGAGAATGATGTGTATGAGATGAGTATATAGAGAATGATGTGTATGGAGGATGATTAGTATATAGAGAATGATGTGTATGAGATGAGTATATAGAGAATGATGTGTATGGAGGGTGATGAGTATATAGAGAATGATGTGTATGGGGGGTGATGAGTATATAGAGAATGATGTGTATAGAGGGTGATGAGTATATAGAGAATGATGTGTATGGGGGGTGATGAGTATATAGAGAATGATGTGTATGGGGGGTGATGAGTATATAGAGAATGATGTGTATGGAGGATGATTAGTATATAGAGAATGATGTGTATGAGATGAGTATATAGAGAATGATGTGTATGGAGGGTGATGAGTATATAGAGAATGATGTGTATGGGGGGTGATGAGTATATAGAGAATGATGTGTATAGAGGGTGATGAGTATATAGAGAATGATGTGTATGGGGGGTGATGAGTATATAGAGAATGATGTGTATGGGGGGTGATGAGTATATAGAGAATGATGTGTATGGGGGGTGATGAGTATATAGAGAATGATGTGTATGGGGGGTGATGAGTATATAGAGAATGATGTGTATGGGGGGGTGATGAGTATATAGAGAATGATTTGTATGGGGGTGATGAGTATATAGAGAATGATGTGTATGAGATGAGTATATAGAGAATGATGTGTATGGAGGATGATGAGTATATAGAGAATGATGTGTATGGAGGATGATGAGTATATAGAGAATGATGTGTATGAGATGAGTATATAGAGAATGATGTGTATGGGGGTGATGAGTATATAGAGAATGATGTGTATGGGGGGTGATGAGTATATAGAGAATGATGTGTATGGAGGGTGATGAGTATATAGAGAATGATGTGTATGAGATGAGTATATAGAGAATGATGTGTATGGAGGATGATGAGTATATAGAGAATGATGTGTATGGAGGGTGATGAGTATATAGAGAATGATGTGTATGGAGGATGATGAGTATATAGAGAATGATGTGTATGGGGGGTGATGAGTATATAGAGAATGATGTGTATGGAGGATGATGAGTATATAGAGAATGATGTGTATGGAGGATGATGAGTATATAGAGAATGATGTGTATGGAGGGTGATGAGTATATAGAGAATGATGTGTATGAGATGAGTATATAGAGAATAATGTGTATGGAGGATGATGAGTATATAGAGAATGATGTGTATGGAGGGTGATGAGTATATAGAGAATGATGTGTATGAGATGAGTATATAGATAATGATGTGTATGGAGGATGATGAGTATATAGAGAATGATGTGTATGGAGGATGATGAGTATATAGAGAATGATGTGTATGGAGGGTGATGAGTATATAGAGAATGATGTGTATGAGATGAGTATATAGAGAATGATGTGTATGGAGGATGATGAGTATATAGAGAATGATGTGTATGGAGGATGATGAGTATATAGAGAATGATGTGTATGGGGGGTGATGAGTATATAGAGAATGATGTGTATGGAGGGTGATGAGTATATAGAGAATGATGTGTATGAGATGAGTATATAGAGAATGATGTGTATGGAGGATGATGAGTATATAGAGAATGATGTGTATGAGATGAGTATATAGAGAATGATGTGTATGGAGGATGATGAGTATATAGAGAATGATGTGTATGAGATGAGTATATAGAGAATGATGTGTATGGGGGGTGATGAGTATATAGAGAATGATGTGTATGAGATGAGTATATAGAGAATGATGTGTATGGAGGGTGATGAGTATATAGAGAATGATGTGTATGAGATGAGTATATAGAGAATGATGTGTATGGAGGATGATGAGTATATAGAGAATGATGTGTATGAGATGAGTATATAGAGAATGATGTGTATGGAGGATGATGAGTATATAGAGAATGATGTGTATGGGGGGTGATGAGTATATAGAGAATGATGTGTATGGGGGGTGATGAGTATATAGAGAATGATGTGTATGGGGGGTGATGAGTATATAGAGAATGATGTGTTTGGGGGTGATGAGTATATAGAGAATGATGTGTATGGAGGATGATGAGTATATAGAGAATGATGTGTATGGAGGATGATGAGTATATAGAGAATGATGTGTATGGAGGATGATGAGTATATAGAGAATGATGTGTATGGGGGGTGATGAGTATATAGAGAATGATGTGTATGGGGGGTGATGAGTATATAGAGAATGATGTGTATGGGGGTGATGAGTATATAGAGAATGATGTGTATGAGATGAGTATATAGAGAATGATGTGTATGGAGGGTGATGAGTATATAGAGAATGATGTGTATGAGATGAGTATATAGAGAATGATGTGTATGGAGGATGATGAGTATATAGAGAATGATGTGTATGGGGGGTGATGAGTATATAGAGAATGATGTGTATGGAGGGTGATGAGTATATAGAGAATGATGTGTATGGGGGGTGATGAGTATATAGAGAATGATGTGTATGGGGGATGATGAGTATATAGAGAATGATGTGTATGGAGGGTGATGAGTATATAGAGAATGATGTGTATGGAGGGTGATGAGTATATAGAGAATGATGTGTATGGGGGGTGATGAGTATATAGAGAATGATGTGTATGGAGGGTGATGAGTATATAGAGAATGATGTGTATGAGATGAGTATATAGAGAATGATGTGTATGAGATGAGTATATAGAGAATGATGTGTATGGGGGGTGATCAGTATATAGAGAATGATGTGTATGGGGGGTGATGAGTATATAGAGAATGATGTGTATGGAGGGTGATGAGTATATAGATAATGATGTGTATGAGATGAGTATATAGAGAATGATGTGTATGGGGGGTGATGAGTATATAGAGAATGATGTGTATGGAGGGTGATGAGTATATAGAGAATGATGTGTATGGAGGGTGATGAGTATATAGAGAATGATGTGTATGGAGGGTGATGAGTATATAGAGAATGATGTGTATGAGATGAGTATATAGAGAATGATGTGTATGAGATGAGTATATAGAGAATGATGTGTATGGAGGATGATGAGTATATAGAGAATGATGTGTATGAGATGAGTATATAGAGAATGATGTGTATGGAGGATGATGAGTATATAGAGAATGATGTGTATGAGATGAGTATATAGAGAATGATGTGTATGGGGGGTGATGAGTATATAGAGAATGATGTGTATGGGGGTGATGAGTATATAGAGAATGATGTGTATGGAGGATGATAAGTATATAGAGAATGATGTGTATGGGGGGTGATGAGTATATAGAGAATGATGTGTATGGAGGATGATGAGTATATAGAGAATGATGTGTATGGAGGGTGATGAGTATATAGAGAATGATGTGTATGAGATGAGTATATAGAGAATGATGTGTATGGGGGGTGATGAGTATATAGAGAATGATGTGTATGGGGGGTGATGAGTATATAGAGAATGATGTGTTTGGGGGGTGATGAGTATATAGAGAATGATGTGTATGGGGGGTGATGAGTATATAGAGAATGATGTGTATGAGATGAGTATATAGAGAATGATGTGTATGGAGGATGATGAGTATATAGAGAATGATGTGTATGAGATGAGTATATAGAGAATGATGTGTATGGGGGGTGATGAGTATATAGAGAATGATGTGTATGGGGGGTGATGATTATATAGAGAATGATGTGTATGGAGGGTGATGAGTATATAGAGAATGATGTGTATGGGGGGTGATGAGTATATAGAGAATGATGTGTATGAGATGAGTATATAGAGAATGATGTGTATGGAGGATGATGAGTATATAGAGAATGATGTGTATGAGATGAGTATATAGAGAATGATGTGTATGGGGGGTGATGAGTATATAGAGAATGATGTGTATGGGGGGTGATGAGTATATAGAGAATGATGTGTATGGGGGGTGATGAGTATATAGAGAATGATGTGTATGAGATGAGTATATAGAGAATGATGTGTATGAGATGAGTATATAGAGAATGATGTGTATGGAGGGTGATGAGTATATAGAGAATGATGTGTATGAGATGAGTATATAGAGAATGATGTGTATGGAGGGTGATGAGTATATAGAGAATGATGTGTATGGGGGGTGATGAGTATATAGAGAATGATGTGTATGGGGGGTGATGAGTATATAGAGAATGATGTGTATGGGGGGTGATGAGTATATAGAGAATGATGTGTATGGAGGATGATGAGTATATAGAGAATGATGTGTATGAGATGAGTATATAGAGAATGATGTGTATGGAGGGTGATGAGTATATAGAGAATGATGTGTATGAGATGAGTATATAGAGAATGATGTGTATGGAGGATGATGAGTATATAGAGAATGATGTGTATGAGATGAGTATATAGAGAATGATGTGTATGGAGGATGATGAGTATATAGAGAATGATGTGTATGAGATGAGTATATAGAGAATGATGTGTATGGGGGGTGATGAGTATATAGAGAATGATGTGTATGGGGGGTGATGAGTATATAGAGAATGATGTGTATGGAGGATGATAAGTATATAGAGAATGATGTGTATGGGGGGTGATGAGTATATAGAGAATGATGTGTATGGAGGATGATGAGTATATAGAGAATGATGTGTATGAGATGAGTATATAGAGAAAGATGTGTATGGGGGGTGATGAGTATATAGAGAATGATGTGTATGGGGGGTGATGAGTATATAGAGAATGATGTGTTTGGGGGGTGATGAGTATATAGAGAATGATGTGTATGGGGGGGATGAGTATATAGAGAATGATGTGTATGAGATGAGTATATAGAGAATGATGTGTATGGAGGATGATGAGTATATAGAGAATGATGTGTATGAGATGAGTATATAGAGAATGATGTGTATGGAGGATGATGAGTATATAGAGAATGATGTGTATGAGATGAGTATATAGAGAATGATGTGTATGGGGGGTGATGAGTATATAGAGAATGATGTGTATGGGGGGTGATGAGTATATAGAGAATGATGTGTATGGAGGATGATAAGTATATAGAGAATGATGTGTATGGGGGGTGATGAGTATATAGAGAATGATGTGTATGGAGGATGATGAGTATATAGAGAATGATGTGTATGGAGGGTGATGAGTATATAGAGAATGATGTGTATGAGATGAGTATATAGAGAATGATGTGTATGGGGGGTGATGAGTATATAGAGAATGATGTGTATGGGGGGTGATGAGTATATAGAGAATGATGTGTTTGGGGGGTGATGAGTATATAGAGAATGATGTGTATGGGGGGTGATGAGTATATAGAGAATGATGTGTATGAGATGAGTATATAGAGAATGATGTGTATGGAGGATGATGAGTATATAGAGAATGATGTGTATGAGATGAGTATATAGAGAATGATGTGTATGGGGGGTGATGAGTATATAGAGAATGATGTGTATGGGGGGTGATGATTATATAGAGAATGATGTGTATGGAGGGTGATGAGTATATAGAGAATGATGTGTATGGGGGGTGATGAGTATATAGAGAATGATGTGTATGAGATGAGTATATAGAGAATGATGTGTATGGAGGATGATGAGTATATAGAGAATGATGTGTATGAGATGAGTATATAGAGAATGATGTGTATGGGGGGTGATGAGTATATAGAGAATGATGTGTATGGGGGGTGATGAGTATATAGAGAATGATGTGTATGGGGGGTGATGAGTATATAGAGAATGATGTGTATGAGATGAGTATATAGAGAATGATGTGTATGAGATGAGTATATAGAGAATGATGTGTATGGAGGGTGATGAGTATATAGAGAATGATGTGTATGAGATGAGTATATAGAGAATGATGTGTATGGAGGGTGATGAGTATATAGAGAATGATGTGTATGGGGGGTGATGAGTATATAGAGAATGATGTGTATGGGGGGTGATGAGTATATAGAGAATGATGTGTATGGGGGGGTGATGAGTATATAGAGAATGATGTGTATGGAGGATGATGAGTATATAGAGAATGATGTGTATGAGATGAGTATATAGAGAATGATGTGTATGGAGGGTGATGAGTATATAGAGAATGATGTGTATGAGATGAGTATATAGAGAATGATGTGTATGGAGGATGATGAGTATATAGAGAATGATGTGTATGAGATGAGTATATAGAGAATGATGTGTATGGAGGATGATGAGTATATAGAGAATGATGTGTATGAGATGAGTATATAGAGAATGATGTGTATGGGGGGTGATGAGTATATAGAGAATGATGTGTATGGGGGGTGATGAGTATATAGAGAATGATGTGTATGGAGGATGATAAGTATATAGAGAATGATGTGTATGGGGGGTGATGAGTATATAGAGAATGATGTGTATGGAGGATGATGAGTATATAGAGAATGATGTGTATGGAGGGTGATGAGTATATAGAGAATGATGTGTATGAGATGAGTATATAGAGAATGATGTGTATGGGGGGTGATGAGTATATAGAGAATGATGTGTATGGGGGGTGATGAGTATATAGAGAATGATGTGTTTGGGGGGTGATGAGTATATAGAGAATGATGTGTATGGAGGATGATGAGTATATAGAGAATGATGTGTATGGAGGATGATGAGTATATAGAGAATGATGTGTATGGAGGATGATGAGTATATAGAGAATGATGTGTATGGGGGATGATGAGTATATAGAGAATGATGTGTATGGGGGGTGATGAGTATATAGAGAATGATGTGTATGGGGGGTGATGAGTATATAGAGAATGATGTGTATGAGATGAGTATATAGAGAATGATGTGTATGGAGGATGATGAGTATATAGAGAATGATGTGTATGAGATGAGTATATAGAGAATGATGTGTATGGGGGGTGATGAGTATATAGAGAATGATGTGTATGGGGGGTGATGAGTATATAGAGAATGATGTGTATGGGGGGTGATGATTATATAGAGAATGATGTGTATGGAGGGTGATGAGTATATAGAGAATGATGTGTATGAGATGAGTATATAGAGAATGATGTGTATGGAGGATGATGAGTATATAGAGAATGATGTGTATGGAGGGTGATGAGTATATAGAGAATGATGTGTATGGGGAGTGATGAGTATATAGAGAATGATGTGTATGGGGGGTGATGAGTATATAGAGAATGATGTGTATGGGGGGTGATGAGTATATAGAGAATGATGTGTATGGGGGGGTGATGAGTATATAGAGAATGATGTGTATGGAGGATGATGAGTATATAGAGAATGATGTGTATGGAGGGTGATGAGTATATAGAGAATGATGTGTATGGAGGGTGATGAGTATATAGAGAATGATGTGTATGAGATGAGTATATAGAGAATGATGTGTATGGAGGGTGATGAGTATATAGAGAATGATGTGTATGAGATCAGTATATAGAGAATGATGTGTATGGAGGATAATAATAATAATATTCAATAATAATAATATTCCTTTAATAGTCCCACAATGGGGAAATTCAGTGTGTTACAGCAGCAAAGATAAGATAAGATAAGCAGATACAAATACAAATTCAACATGTACAGGAATATTCCAAGGTGAGAGGCATTACATTGATAGCAGACAGACAGATAGGAAGTAGCAGGGGGGGGGGGATATAACAGGCAGAGAGATATTTCAGTTCTCTGTGTGTATTGGTCTCCGCTTAGGTCGGTGTTGGTTGTACAGCCTAACCGCGGTGGGGAGGAAAGACTTCCGATAGCGCTCCTTCTCACACCTAGGGTGGAGCAGTCGGTCACTGACAGTACTGCTCAGCGCGATCACAGTCTCATGCATGGGATGGGACTTCTTCTTCTGCATGGAGCTCACCACGGACAGTATCCTTCTGTCACCCACCACCTGCACTGGGTCCAGTGGGCTCCCCAGGACAGAGCTGGCCCTTCTAATCAGCTTGTCAAGTTTATTTCTGTCCCTGGTTGATATACTGCTCCCCCAGCAGGCCACTCCAAAGAAGATGGCTGATGCCACTACCGAATTGAAGAAAGTCCTAAGAAGTGCCCCCCGGATTCCAAAGGCTCTCAGCTTCCTAAGCAGGTAGAGCCTGCTGTGGCCCTTCCTGTACAGGGCCTCCATATGATCTGCCCAGTCCAGCTTATTATTAAGGAGCAGACCCAGGTACTTATAGGTGTTCACAATCTCGATGCCCGTCCCCAGGATGTCTACTGGTTTTGGAGGGCATCTGCCTTTGCGGAAGTCCACCACCATCTCCTTGGTCTTCCCCGCGTTAATCTTCAGGTGGTTCCGGTGGCACCAGTCCACAAAATCCTGGTTCAGTTCTCTGTACTCCCTGTCATCATCATCTGTGATGAGACCCACTATTGCAGAGTCGTCAGAATACTTCTGTAGGTAGCAGCTGGATGAGTTGCACCTAAAATCTGCAGTGTACAGTGTGAAGAGGAAAGGGGCGAGAACCGTACCCTGAGGTGCCCCCGTATTACAGATCACGGTACCTGACACACAGTCTCGGGCTCTCACGTATTGAGGTGGATTTGTGAGGTAGTCTAGGATCCAGTTGGAGAGGTGGTGGTCCACTCCAGCAAGGCCCAGCTTGTCCCTCAATAACCTGGGCTGTATGGTGTTAAAAGCACTGGAGAAGTCAAAGAACATTATTCTCACCGTGTTCCCTGGTTTCTCCAGGTGAGACAGAGCCCTGTGCAGAAGATGGATGATGGCATCATCTACCCCAATGCCCGGCCGATAAGCAAACTGGAGTGGGTCCATAGCGGGGCTCACTAGAGGGCGGAGATGTGTGAGAACCAATCTCTCCAAGATCTTCATCAGGTGGGATGTCAGTGCTACAGGTCTGTAGTCGTTGAGGTCCATAGGGTGAGGTTTCTTTGGAACTGGTACCACACAAGAAGATTTCCATAATTCAGGGACTATTTCCTGCCTCAGGCTCATATTATACATATATGTAATTATACCACACAGCTGGTCCCCACAAGTCTTAATTAGCCTTGCACTGATGTCATCTGGCCCTGCGGCTTTCCTCGCCTTGATCTTTTTCATCTCCTTCCTCACCTGGGCCCGTGTGAAGGTCAGACTGTGGCCAGATAAAGATGGATTTCTGGATTTACTGGTCTGTTGGGAAGTGGCCGCATGGGGGAGAAGTCATTGTGGTGAGGGGAGCTGAAGGACATACTGGGGTGGGAGGAGCTGGTGTGTGATCAAATCTGTTGAAGAATAGGTTTAGTTCATTAAGCCAATTAACATCTGCCTCAATCTGGCAGACAGACTGTTTATGACCCGAAATTGACTTAAGCCCCTCCCAGACCCCCCTTATGTCTTTTCTTTCCATTTGCTTTTCCATTTTTTCCTTATAACTGGCTTTTCCCTGCCTGATTTGATGTCTCAGCTCCTTTTGTACTTCCCTCAACCCCTCCTTATCTCTTGTCCTGAATGCCATCTTTTTCTCCTTAAGTAGTGTTTTTATATCAGAGTTAATCCATGGTTTGTTATTGGAGAAGCACCTCACCACTTTTGTGGGTACTGTGTTGTCCACACAAAAATTAATGTAGTCTGTTATGCAGTGTGTGAGTCCTTCTATATCTTCCCCATAAGAATCCTGCAGCACTTCCCATGCGGTTGTGTCAAAACAATCCCTCAGAGCCTCATCACTCTCCTCGGACCATATCCTCACTGTGCGGGTGACAGCTGGTTCTCTACGTACAAGTGGCTTGTACACAGGTCGGAGATGCACTAGGTTGTGATCCGATCTTCCCAGGGGCGGTAGGGCTGATGAGTTATATGCCTCCCTCACGTTGGCAAAGAACAAGTCCAGTGTTTTGTTGCCTCTTGTGTGGCAGGTTACATACTGTGTGAAACTGGGCAGTGTGGATGATGGAGAGGTATGGTTGAAATCACCCGACAGAAGAAAGAGGGCCTGGGGGTGCTGAGACTGTAACTGGCTCAGCGTGGCTTGTAGGACCTCGCAGGCAGTGTCAGCTTTCGCAGAGGGGGGGACATATGCAGCTATCACGATGACATGTGATAGTTCCCTTGGTAGGTAGAAAGGTCTCATGCTCACAGCTAATAGTTCAATGTCCTTACAGCAAGTTTGATCCTTAATCACAATGTGCCTAGGATTACACCATCTATTATTCACAAACATTGCCAGCCCCCCTCCTTTCCTCTTACCGCTCTCCCTTGTCCTGTCTGCCCGAAGGAGTTTAAAACCATCCAAGGAGACCAGAGGGTCAGGAGTAACTTCAGTGAGCCAAGTCTCTGTAAGTAGCATCATGCTGCACGCCCGAAACTCCTGATGCTGCCTGGTGAGCGCTGTTAGTTCATCCATCTTGTTTGCAAGAGATCTCACATTGCCCATGATGATGGAGGGAACAGCTGGTCGGTAATGCCTCTTTTTAATCCTCTGAAGAGTACCAGCTCTGCATCCCCTCACCCGCTTTTTCTTTCTCCAAATCTCACGGGGGATGTGTGACCAGATGGTATGCCGTCCTGCTGTGCCTCTGAGCTGCAGAATTTCCTCTCTTGTATAGACAAAGGAATTGTCTGCATACACAAAAGATCCCATTTTCAAGCAGAACAAAAAGACAGATAAAAACAAAAAAAAAAAAAAGTATCACAAGGGTCCAAGTCTTTGTGTGTGTTTCATAGTGCAAAGTCCTTAAGTAGAGAGGTACAAAACGAATCATAGAAAGAAAAATAAGATAGAGAGTCTCAGAGCTGCTGTAGCTGGCAGCCACTCCAGCGGCGCCATCTTGGAAAAATGGCGGATGATGAGTATATAGAGTATATAGAGTATATAGAGAATGATGTGTATGGAGGGTGATGAGTATATAGAGAATGATGTGTATGGGGGGGTGATGAGTATATAGAGAATGATGTGTATGAGATAAGTATATAGAGAATGATGTGTATGGAGGATGATGAGTATATAGAGAATGATGTGTATGAGATGAGTATATAGAGAATGATGTGTATGGAGGGTGATGAGTATATAGAGAATGATGTGTATGGGGGGGTGATGAGTATATAGAGAATGATGTGTATGAGATGAGTATATAGAGAATGATGTGTATGGGGGGTGATGAGTATATAGAGAATGATGTGTATGGAGGATGATGAGTATATAGAGAATGATGTGTATGGGGGGTGATGAGTATATAGAGAATGATGTGTATGGGGGGTGAAGAGTATATAGAGAATGATGTGTATGGAGGGTGATGAGTATATAGAGAATGATGTGTATGGAGGATGATGAGTATATAGAGAATGATGTGTATGGGGGGTGATGAGTATATTGAGAATGATGTGTATGGAGGATGATGAGTATATAGAGAATGATGTGTATGGGGGGGTGATGAGTATATAGAGAATGATGTGTATGGGGGGTGATGAGTATATAGAGAATGATGTGTATGAGATGAGTATATAGAGAATGATGTGTATGGAGGATGATGAGTATATAGAGAATGATGTGTATGAGATGAGTATATAGAGAATGATGTGTATGGGGGGTGATGAGTATATAGAGAATGATGTGTATGAGATGAGTATATAGAGAATGATGTGTATGGAGGATGATGAGTATATAGAGAATGATGTGTATGAGATGAGTATATAGAGAATGATGTGTATGGAGGATGATGAGTATATAGAGAATGATGTGTATGGGGGGTGATGAGTATATAGAGAATGATGTGTATGGGGGGGGGGGGATGAGTATATAGAGAATGATGTGTATGAGATGAGTATATAGAGAATGATGTGTATGGAGGGTGATGAGTATATAGAGAATGATGTGTATGGGGGATGATGAGTATATAGAGAATGATGTGTATGGGGGGTGATGAGTATATAGAGAATGATGTGTATGGGGGGTGATGAGTATATAGAGAATGATGTGTATGAGATGAGTATATAGAGAATGATGTGTATGAGATGAGTATATAGAGAATGATGTGTATGGGGGGTGATGAGTATATAGAGAATGATGTGTATGGGGGGTGATGAGTATATAGAGAATGATGTGTATGGAGGGTGATGAGTATATAGAGAATGATGTGTATGAGATGAGTATATAGAGAATGATGTGTATGGGGGGTGATGAGTATATAGAGAATGATGTGTATGGGGGGTGATGAGTATATAGAGAATGATGTGTATGGAGGGTGATGAGTATATAGAGAATGATGTGTATGAGATGAGTATATAGAGAATGATGTGTATGAGATGAGTATATAGAGAATGATGTGTATGGAGGGTGATGAGTATATAGAGAATGATGTGTATGAGATGAGTATATAGAGAATGATGTGTATGGAGGGTGATGAGTATATAGAGAATGATGTGTATGGGGGGTGATGAGTATATAGAGAATGATGTGTATGGGGGATGATGAGTATATAGAGAATGATGTGTATGGGGGTGATGAGTATATAGAGAATGATGTGTATGAGATGAGTATATAGAGAATGATGTGTATGGGGGGTGATGAGTATATAGAGAATGATGTGTATGGAGGGTGATGAGTATATAGAGAATGATGTGTATGGGGGGTGATGAGTATATAGAGAATGATGTGTATGGGGGGTGATGAGTATATAGAGAATGATGTGTATGGGGGGTGATGAGTATATAGAGAATGATGTGTATGGAGGGTGATGAGTATATAGAGAATGATGTGTATGGGGGGTGATGAGTATATAGAGAATGATGTGTATGGGGGGTGATGAGTATATAGAGAATGATGTGTATGGGGGGTGGATGGAGCCCCCTGTAGTTGTTGTTACCCCCCAAACACCAAAGCTAAAGAGCAGATTCTGGACGGACACGGCACATTCAGGACTAAACTGTGATAAGAGGTGAAAACCTGAGAGGAGGGAGAAATCCCAGAGATATAATAAGTGCATTGTATAAGTATATAGCGGTATATCATCCAGGGTCACTGAGGATCCTCTACTGGGGGGGGGGGGGATAAGTATATAGCGGTATATCATCCAGGGTCACTGAGGATCCTCTACCGGGGGGGAGTAATAAGTACATTGATACAATGTGTGTGTATATATATATATATAATGATGTTTCGGGGTCCTTGTAGGTCCTGGACTTGATCTGCATCACTAGCCGGAGGTCACTGAGGGGTTTTCCTTAAGTAACTGGAATTTGGGTCCAGGATTTCGGAGTGTCTGAAGACCTTGGGGTGTGGCTCACTCCACATCCAGAGCAGGGTGTCCTCCGGGCCGGCTCTGCTCCTGTACCCCGACTTGGCGGTGAGATGGCCCCGGAGTACTCGGTGTGTGCACGGAGGACTTGTATGTTCCCATGATGGATATGGATTTATTCTGCTGTACCTGATCACAGAAGGTAACACGGGCCTGTGTGTATGGGAGCCAACCGCAGATACCGCTGCTGAGATACATTGGATACATGGACTCAGTGTACTGATCACAGAAGGTAACACGGGCCTGTGTGTATGGGAGCCAACCGCAGATACCGCTGCTGAGATACATTGGATACATGGACCCAATGTACTGATCACAGAAGGTAACACGGGCCTGTGTGTATGGGAGCCAACCGCAGATACCGCTGCTGAGATACATTGGATACATGGACCCAGTGTACTGATCACAGAAGGTAACACGGGCCTGTGTGTATGGGAGCCAACCGCAGATACCGCTGCTGAGATACATTGGATACATGGACCCAGTGTACTGATCACAGAAGGTAACACGGGCCTGTGTGTATGGGAGCCAACCGCAGATACCGCTGCTGAGATACATTGGATACATGGACCCAGTGTACTGATCACAGAAGGTAACACGGGCCTGTGTGTATGGGAGCCAACCGCAGATACCGCTGCTGAGATACATTGGATACATGAATCTATGGAGGTTGATACAGAGTATCCGGATGGTTCTCAGGGCAGGGGGTTTTCTAGCAGACATCAGACAATATATTTTGTATATTGAGCAGAGTAATTCTCCTACAGATGTAGATACATTATATTAACCCATTATAATCCTGTACTGGGATGTGACTCCTATAATGACCCGCTAATCCCACACTTTATTGACTCTATATACAGTAGCTTCAGTGCTGATACTTGTAGTCATCACGTTTCACCAGAGGGGGTGTCGTCTGGGACGTTGCATGGGGTTAACCCTTCTTTTTGGGTCTCGGCAGCTTTGGGGATTAATCTCTTTTGTCTGTGTAAAGTTTAATGTGGATTAAACCTGACTCTTATCAATGACAATATGAGACACGGCATTACTATTACAGGGGAATTCCTGTAGTCCAGCGCTGTATGGACCAGAAAACCCAATAATCCCACATGAGGGTGACATTAATGCCCCTACTGACTCTGTACGGACTGTACACACATCGCAGAGCTGAGGCTTGTCGGCGCCCCCTGTCACCCGGCAGATGGGGCTCATCTTTTGCCCTGTATAGTGTATCACATTTATATTACACTGACACCGTAAAAATTAACCCTTTATCCACGCTTCAACTGATAATAATGTCCCCTAATAAAACTACCAACACATTTTACATGCAATGCTCCTCCAGGCCACACGGTGTGCTGTTAAAACACAGCTGTGTCATTTTCCCCTCATCCTCTGCCCTTTCTTGCCCTCTCCCTTTAAAGGAATTGTGCAGGATTAGAAAACTTGGCTAATTTCTTCTTCTCGGGAAGTGACATCACGTCTCATGTCTGTTTTTCACTTGGCCATGCTGTACCTCAGTCCCATTCATTTCAATAGGACTGAGCTGTAACATGCCAAGTGACCAACAGACATGATGTCACTTCCTGAGAAGAAGAAATTAGCCATGTTTTGTAATCCTGCTCAATCAAACTCTGTAGAGCAATAAAGCAAGGTCTGAGAATCTGCATGGGGGCCAAGATCCCTCTAGTGCAGGGATCAGCAAGCTTTGGCACTACAACTCCCAGCATACTCCATTCACTTCTATGGGAGTTCCAAGAAGAGCAGATAAAGTATGCATGCTGGGAGTTGTAGTTCTACAGCAGTACCAGAAGTTGCCTATCCCTGCTCTAGTATCAAGAACCTTCACCTATGCTGAAACTGGAGGAAGTAATGACTTAGGAATGGAAGACACCTGAGAGGTGACCTACAGTATTATATCCAGGAGGTTTAGGTCCTTCTTCTTCTCCAAGACAAGAAACAAGAAGATGGAATCCCGCAGGAGATGATAAAGGTATACCAAGTCATCTGGATGCAGGCTAGTGGTGTCCAAGGATAAGGCCAGTCTATCAGACCCAAAAAGTAACATGGCCAGTGTGACCCAGACTATTGTCTCTATAGTCACAAAGGAGTTAACATCCTGACCCTGCAAGGAAACACTTAGAAAAGTGGCCCCTAGAGAGGGTACAGGGCGGCCGGCTGAGGATATGGCGGGAAGATGGGACCTATAAGAACAGCCCATACCTTGGAGGTTATTTGTGTATAAGCTGATGGAGAACTTCTCAGACAAAAATGCTGTAAATTCTCCCCAATGTTTGTCTACTAGGAATACATGACATATTTTTGCTGCAACTTAGTGTTGTTCTCCTTTGGAGCTTCCTCGCCATCCAGAGATCCATCTCCAGCTCCTCCTTGGAGTAACGTATACTCAGAGTCCGGGGGATTGGTCACTATAGGGCGGAGTTTTCAGCAGGGGCGGGCTTAGCTTTGAGGATTTGTCCCGCCCCTGAGGAATCCTGATATGTATGAGCTGCGGTGCCGGGTCCAGGAAGGTCACAACTTATTTACACCAAGCAGGAAAGAAGAGGTTTTATTATTTTATCTTGGGAGGAGCTTCTATGGGGCTGGTTCAAGGAGAATGATCCCTTCATGTCCGCTGTGTAAAGCCTCCCTGTCTGTACATGGTGGATTAGCAGAAGTAACCTCTGAATGTTGGGCTGATTCCTGGACGTCTCAGCTTCGGCTCCTCCGCCATGATAAATTCTTCTTTTAATCTTTCGTCATAATCCCTCAATTTCCCATTTGTCGCATAATCTCAACAGAAACTCTCCCAGCGGAGCCTTTGTAGTGATGGATCTGAAATCAAGACAGGAAGTTCGTGAAATTTCACTGACATTGGAGGATTTATGAGACGCCGCGACATTTACCTTCTAAATAATGATGAGCAGGTGAGGGCGGAATATTAACGCGCTGACGGGAAACGGCAAAGAAATGATATTCAATCGATCCTCGTAGTGAAGAAAAGACATTAGTGCACAAGATGAGAATTATCATCATGTCTAAGACCTCAGAGGTTCAGACCCCCCCCACCTACATATAACCTGCAAAATAAAAAAAATGTCCGACATTGAAGCAGATTTTTTATGTACCCCCTCCCCCCGCTGACTACACTTCCCTATGAGTCCGTGTAAGGTACGTGCTCATTCTCCGGCACATTATCTCCTCCAGACTCATCCACCTTCCATACAAATAAACTGAGACAATAAGAAGATCTAATTATAAAGAATAACGACGCCATAACCGCGCTCCCTGCGCCGGGGTCTCCATTATCTGCACAGAGCGAGTATCCTGGAGTGATCAGTGCAAGGCATAAAGTATACCTCCGGCCATCAGAGGACCTGTCCAGCCGGCCCTAAACCTGCAGAGGACAGAGACGTGAGCGGTGCCGAGCCTGCACTACATGTAACAGCTGATGTGGAGATGACTTTTTCCTGTTTTGTTTGTAGATTTTGGTGGGGTCCTCTCTGTTTGGGCCCTTTTAACCTCAGAAAATCTCCATTACACAGGGAGAACATACAAACTCCATGTAGATGATGACCTTAGAGTCCAGGACAAGGGAACAACGTTCACCATGTAAGGTGGTGGAAGCCACAGATATGTCCTTAGGTGGGTGACTATGGCTGGTCCTGGCTGACGATAGGCCGCGTGGGCTCGTCTACATATATTCTGTACAGTTGTGATTGTGTATTTGCTGCTTTGCTCTGATTTTGGGCGCCTCTTTACTGCTCTTAGAAGTCTTTGCGCTTTCGTCAATCTGTGCGGCGATTCTTCCAGACAGGCAGATCCCAATGGCAGCCACTGGCTGTGCAGACCACTGGAGGTACAACCTTCACAAACCTTCACACACTATAACCTGGTGCCAGGCAGGAAAGTCTCCTATAAAGGGTTGTTATTCTCACACTAGTCAGGTCTTCTATCCAGAGTTCTGTTCTAACCATTGCGGTCACCAGTCAGCGCGGACCGACCGCTCATGTCAGCCCAGCAGTGTGTCCCAGGCTTTATCTAAAAGCTAGTGGAGTGAACCTCGGCCCTGTTTGTGAGGCGGGACCTGTGCGAGCACAGCGCTGAATCTTCCTTGTACACTGTCCCTGGGTCCAGGAAGCCTCTGTGAGTGTAGAGAGAAGTGGGCGCAAGCAAGATTCAGTGGTGGTTTGGGTCCTCACAGGCAGCAGGAGACTCGTATCAGGAGTATACTAGGAATATAAAGTAGCTGCCATCTGACAGCTGTTCCACCGTCTGCCAGGCATAGGAGAGGTGGACAAAGGGATCAGTCGGGTTCCCCTCCTTTGTGATCTGCAGGATTGCTATCTGAAGGCACTTGGTGGTTGTGTCCGCTGCCTGCCCTTCCTCCTCGTCTTGGGTAAATGTAATGTAAGACATCAGATGATCCTGAGAATGTGAATGACCCAAATTACTCTGTAATAATATTATCTCATCTCTGCATGACCGCTAGCTCAAGGTCACTATCCCTGCAGATATGACAGGAAGAATTACTGAGTGTCCTGCACTTCATAATGCAGCTGATCCAGCACACAAAGGCAAGAGCCAAAAATTCAGCTCATCAGGAGGCGTAAATAACATTAACTCCGCGATGTTCTGCTCGGTGGGTCAGTTCTGTGCAAAGGTCGAGGAATTCTATCATGGCTTAAGTGCTGAGCCCTATTATATACAGGAGATGTTCTTGTCTTAGGGACTGAAGATAAGATGAATCATTTACACCAAAGATGTTCAGAGACCTCAAGCGTTCTCATCCTGGACGGTTAAAGGACTTGTCCCATTTAGAAAACATATTGCCATACACCCAAATAGGGAATTCTGGATTCTTAGTGAGGGCCCCTGGTCTGGATCCTTAGAATGGAGAGCGGTTATAAAGAGCGTCTCCCTCTCTGGAGGAACCGTCCTGTCCTGAATTACACAGACAACCCAGTGATGTTAGTGGACATTGTGTAATACTTCATTTCTCCTGTGGGGGTGCAGTATGAAAAATGGACATATTCCGCCAAGTTTCCAGCATATCAGCTTATTGTCATGTCACTTTTCTAACAAATCAGAGGGCCCTTCTAAGCAGGATGGATTGTTCCAAGACTGAGTGAATATTAATATAGAACCTGAGAGCAAATCCCAGAGAAAACAGCTGATGGGTCATGTATGGAAGGAAGCTGAGTTTATTGAAGGTAATGGAATGCAGGGCTGGCAGGTCCCCTCTGATATCACATCTGGTGCAGGGCTGGCAGGTCCCCTCTGATATCACATCCGGTGCAGGGCTGGCAGGTCCCCTCTGATATCACACCTGGCGGAGGGCTGGCAGGTCCCCTCTGATATCACATCCGGTGCAGGGCTGGCAGGTCCCCTCTGATATCACATCCGGTGCAGGGCTGGCAGGTCCCCTCTGATATCACACCCGGCGCAGGGCTGGCAGGTCCCCTCTGATATCACACCCAGTGCAGAGCTGGCAGGTCCCCTCTGATATCACACCCGGCGCAGGGCTGGCAGGTCCCCTCTGATATTACATCCGGTGCAGGTCTGGCAGGTCCCCTCTGATATCACACCCAGTGCAGAGCTGGGGGGTCCCCTCTGATATCACATCCGGTGCAGGGCTGGCAGGTCCCCTCTGATATCACATCTGGTGCAGGGCTGGCAGGTCCCCTCTGATATCACATCCGGTGCAGGGCTGGCAGGTCCCCTCTGATATCACATCTGGTGCAGGGCTGGCAGGTCCCCTCTGATATCACATCCGGTGCAGGGCTGGCAGGTCCCCTCTGATATCACACCTGGCGGAGGGCTGGCAGGTCCCCTCTGATATCACATCCGGTGCAGGGCTGGCAGGTCCCCTCTGATATCACATCCGGTGCAGGGCTGGCAGGTCCCCTCTGATATCACACCCGGCGCAGGGCTGGCAGGTCCCCTCTGATATCACACCCAGTGCAGAGCTGGCAGGTCCCCTCTGATATCACACCCAGCGCAGGGCTGGCAGGTCCCCTCTGATATTACATCCGGTGCAGGGCTGGCAGGTCCCCTCTGATATCACACCCAGTGCAGAGCTGGGGGGTCCCCTCTGATATCACATCTGGTGCAGGGCTGGCAGGTCCCCTCTGATATCACACCCAGTGCAGGGCTGGCAGGTCCCCTCTGATATCACACCCAGTGCAGGGCTGGCAGGTCCCCTCTGATATCACATCCGGTGCAGGGCTGGCAGGTCCCCTCTGATATCACACCCAGTGCAGGGCTGGCAGGTCCCCTCTGATATCACACCCAGTGCAGGGCTGGCAGGTCCCCTCTGATATCACATCCGGTGCAGGGCTGGCAGGTCCCCTCTGATATCACATCCGGTGCAGAGCTGGGGGGTCCCCTCTGATATCACACCCGATTCAGGGCTGGCGGGTCCCCTCTGATATCACACCTGGCGGAGGGCTGGCGGTCCCCACTGATATCACATCCGGTGCAGAGCTGGGCCGGGTCCCCTCTGATATCACACCCAGTGCAGAGCTGGTGGGTCCCCTCTGATATCACACCCAGTGCAGAGCTGGTGGGTCCCCTCTGATATCACACCCAGTGCAGAGCTGGCAGGTCCCCTCTGATATCACACCCAGTGTAGAGCTGGGGGGTCCCCTCTGATATCACATCCGGTGCAGGGCTGGCAGGTCCCCTCTGATATCACATCCGGTGCAGGGCTGGCAGGTCCCCTCTGATATCACATCCGGTGCAGGGCTGGCAGGTCCCCTCTGATATCACACCCGGTGCAGGGCTGGCAGGTTCCCTCTGATATCACACCCGGTGCAGGGCTGGCAGGTCCCCTCTGATATCACACCCGGTGCAGGGCTGGTGGGTCCCCTCTGATATCACACCCAGTGCAGGGCTGGTGGGTTCCCTCTGATATCACACCCAGTGCAGAGCTGGCGGGTCCCCTCTGATATCACACCCGGTGCAGGGCTGGCAGGTCCCCTCTGATATCACACCCGGTGCAGGGCTGGCAGGTCCCCTCTGATATCACACCCGGTGCAGGGCTGGCAGGTCCCCTCTGATATCACACCCGGCGCAGGGCTGGCAGGTTCCCTCTGATATCACACTTGTGGTATATAGTAGTCGGTGCTGCTGATCCTTCTCCACATCATTTCCTTGCAGGAGGTCACTGTCAGTCATTCTTTGTATTATGTATCAGTGCGCTCACTATTCATTGGATCCCCAGGATAGTGATCTGATAGTGATCACATGCAGAAGACATTGCTGCGGCAGCGAGTCCGGGTGGAGGCTGCATCATAGGCGGCTCATTACAGACTTACATGCTGAGATAACAATTTAGAAGTTCCTGGCAATAAAAAGATCTGAAGGATGAAACCGGTTAATGAATTGTTTCTTCTCAATGTTCCATTAGTCAATGGATGAAATTTATGAGTGCGCTTAATGTCCTAATGAATTACAGCGCTGGAGGCGTCCTATCAAGGGGAATGGATTCCAGCTGAGGTGACGGGGATTTATCGCATGACCTACACCTGCCCACAACCACCAGGACCACAGCAACAAAAATACAATTATGTTGACGGAAGATTCTCCATATAAAGGTCAGGAATCTGGGAACGCCAGATAATTCGTCAGCGTCTAAAGGTCGTGTGTTAGCCAGAAAAGTAATGGTGAATTCTGCGATACATGATTGATCGTTTTCCTTTCATCCCTGGAACGTCCGCCATATTGGTTTACAAATAACCTGCAACAAAATAACAAGAAATTGTCCTACTGACTTCTAGTGCAAGAATCACAGCTGTGTCTATAAGGGGTGCAGGGATGCTCCATAATCATGGCTCTGCTCCGAGGGGACTGCTATCTACAGGTCCATGGAGCGATGTTATATCATGTCCAGCTATGTCGTATACACTCACTTACATGTCCTGGCATTGGTGGTGCAAATGAGAAACCTGGACTGTATAGACCGGATCTGTATCATCTATAGTGATGGGATTTTTTAGGATCTGATGACGGTTAGGTTGGAGTATGGAGGCCCCATGGTGAGCGCTTCAATCCTGCCTGTAATGTGGGATGAAACACTGCCCCCTGCTGGTGTGATGATGTGGTGGCCATCACATAGGACAGTCGTTCACCCCTAATAGTGATACAAGGACACGAATAGCTCAGTGATATGTACAGAACATCCGGACACTGTCACATGTGGTGTCTCTCATGGCCGGGTGGACAACTGAGATCAGCAGGATAATGCTCGCCCTCACACACAAGGGCTCCCCAGTAATGTCTCCTCCCACATCTGTGGTAAATGTACTGCAGGATACCATACAGAACCTGTATACCTCCATGTCCTGCCGTATCTCATCTTGTATCCAGGCTACAGGCCCGGCTGTAACATCTGTGGTAAATGTACTGCAGGATACCATACAGAGCCTGTATACCTCCATGTCCTGCCGTATCTCATCTTGTATCCAGGCTACAGGCCCGGCTGTAACATCTGTGGTAAATGTACTGCAGGATACCATACAGATCCTGTATACCTCCTTGTCCTGCCGTATCTCATCTTGTATCCAGGCTACAGGTCCAGCTGTAACATCTGTGGTAAATGTACCGCAGGATACCATACAGATCCTGTATACCTCCATGTCCTGCCGTATCTCATCTTGTATCCAGGCTACAGGCCCGGCTGTAACATCTGTGGTAAATGTACTGCAGGATACCATACAGATCCTGTATACCTCCATGTCCTGCCGTATCTCATCTTGTATCCAGGCTACAGGGACAGCTGTATCATCTGTGGTAAATGTACTGCAGGATACCATACAGAACCTGTATACCTCCATGTCCTGCCGTATCTCATCCTGTATCCAGGCTACAGGCCCGGCTGTAACATCTGTGGTAAATGTACTGCAGGATACCATACAGATCCTGTATACCTCCATGTCCTGCCGTATCTCATCTTGTATCCAGGCTACAGGCCCAGCTGTAACATCTGTGGTAAATGTACTGCAGGATACCATACAGAACCTGTATACCTCCATGTCCTGCCGTATCTCATCTTGTATCTAGACTACAGGCTCAGCTGTAACATCTGTGGTAAATGTACTGCAGGATACCATACAGAGCCTGTATACCTCCATGTCCTGCCGTATCTCATCTTGTATCCAGACTACAGGCCCAGCTGTAACATCTGTGGTAAATGTACTGCAGGATACCATACAGAGCCTGTATACCTCCATGTCCTGCCTTATCTCATCTTGTATCCAGACTACAGGCCCAGCTGTAACATCTGTGGTAAATGTACTGCAGGATACCATACAGAGCCTGTATACCTCCATGTCCTGCCGTATCTCATCTTGTATCCAGTCCACAGGCCCAGCTGTAACATCTGTGGTAAATGTACTGCAGGATACCATACAGAACCTGTATACCTCCATGTCCTGCCGTATCTCATCTTGTATCCAGACTACAGGTCCAGCTGTAACATCTGTGGTAAATGTACTGCAGGATACCATACAGAGCCTGTATACCTCCATGTCCTGCCGTATCTCATCTTGTATCCAGACTACAGGCCCAGCTGTAACATCTGTGGTAAATGTACTGCAGGATACCATACAGATCCTGTATACCTCCATGTCCTGCCGTATCTCATCTTGTATCCAGACTACAGGCCCGGCTGTAACATCTGTGGTAAATGTACTGCAGGATACCATACAGAGCCTGTATACCTCCATGTCCTGCCGTATCTCATCTTGTATCCAGACTACAGGCCCGGCTGTAACATCTGTGGCAAATGTACTGCAGGATACCATACAGAGCCTGTATACCTCCATGTCCTGCCGTATCTCATCTTGTATCCAGACTACAGGCCCGGCTGTAACATCTGCAGTAAATGTACTGCAGGATACCATACAGAACCTGTATACCGCCATGTCCTGCCGTATCTCATCTTGTATCCAGACTACAGGCCCGGCTGTAACATCTGTGGTAAATGTACTGCAGGATACCATACAGAACCTGTATACCTCCATGTCCTGCCGTATCTCATCTTGTATCCAGGCTACAGGCCCGGCTGTAACATCTGTGGTAAATGTACTGCAGGATACCATACAGAGCCTGTATACCTCCATGTCCTGCCGTATCTCATCTTGTATCCAGGCTACAGGTCCAGCTGTAACATCTGTGGTAAATGTACTGCAGGATACCATACAGAACCTGTATACCTCCATGTCCTGCCGTATCTCATCTTGTATCCAGACTACAGGCCCGGCTGTAACATCTGTGGTAAATGTACTGCAGGATACCATACAGATCCTGTATACCTCTGTTCTGACTCAATAGCTTGGCTGCAAGTGTGAGGTTGTGAGAGTGTCCTGTAGTCTCTATGCTAACCAGCAATTTACACCAAGATATTTATCAGATAGTGTTCAACTCAACTGAGGAGGCGTAGATAAGATTTCAGATGCTTTAATCCAGGTAAATCTTGTAGAACCTCATACAGCAGTAGGTGAAAAATGATGAAATACCAGGAGCTGAGCAGACATGTTGATTACAAAGAAGTGAAACTAAACTGAGAGAGAGAGAGGAGGAGCTACAGCATCACAGCTAAGGATACAGAGAGAGAGAGAAAAGGGACAAACTACAAAGACAAACAGTATCACAGA
>CAMRHE010001564.1:0-75050 GCA_947044405.1 Leptodactylus fallax
TTGAAAGCACATTTTATTTACTCACTTTATTTGTTTGGTTTCGTCAAAAACCGAACAATCTGGAATATTTGTGTCGAAACTGGTTCAGTACGAGTCGGTTCGTCCATCTCTAGTGATCAGTTCAGACAAGTGAGAAAGACAGTACAGTAAACATGCTGCTGGTTTGATACTGTATAGAACCCTAGTCTGTAACCCTAAAGCCTTAAGAGAGAGAGTAGGGGTATTGCCTTAAAAAATATATTCTGGAACTTGGCCTTCAAGGCATGTCCCTTACAAAATCCCTACTGGATAGACGCGCAAACATATTTCACCAGATAGTAGCATTCTGTATTTTGGCAACAGTGACTGGACCATGTATTAACCATGTGGCATGGTAGACATCTTATAGTACCATATATATTTAGTTTTGTCCTTAGAGAAACACCAAGTGTAGATTGATCTTTGTTGCTAAGTATTTTTGGAAAAAATTTTGCAATATGGTTTGTATGTTGTAGAATATAACATGTGTGAGTATGTAACCAGAGGGCGCTATTGAGCGGCCCAGGCCCAGGCCAGAAAAGGCTCTCAGCCACACCATTGGGTGGGGCGCGTAACTCCAGAAGGCTGGAGTATCCTGCAGGAAGCAGGAAATGGTGGACCCAGCAAAAGGCAGACAGGGCGGTCTGTCCCCAGAGGGCTGGGGTCCAGAGAGGACTTACACAGACTAAGTCAAGCTTCTTATTGCCCCAGAGGCTAGTTAGGGGCTCAAGGAGTCAGTTAGTGCCCTAACTGTGGCCTAGGTTTTTTTGTTGTTTTGTTATGTTGCACGTAAACTGAATAAAGCCCGTTTATTTTACACTTGGACCGTCTGAACGCTATCTCTCTGGCGCGCAGTACCACGAACCACCACTGTCGGGACCAGGAGTCTGCTGCCATTTGAGATTAATTCCCCCAAGTTGTCGCACATGATATAGTCATGATATGCATCATATGCTTCCCCATTTTTTAAATCCATATTCTTGTCTGTGACCATTGTGATTAAGCTTTCTAGCTCAAATGGACATACAAAATTGTAGTAAAATATAACATATTGGGTCATACACAAAGTCGGTTGCTTCAGGAATTTATTGAATTAAAGTTAGGCATAAAGAAACATGTAGACATGTTGACAACAAAAAGAAAAGCTTAGAACCCATATCACCGATAGATGAGGATAATTGTCCTGCTGTAGCTTCTTGTACTTTGCTTTTTAGATTACATCTCATTTCACTGGTTCTTCAATCTCTTCAGTTTTGGATTCCACCATGTTGCCATCAACATAGGTTTCAGTTTTTACTACTGTTCTCCTAGTTTTTGCTGTGGAAAATAAAGAGCAATAAATATCATAATACTATTTGCCATCATTACAACCACTATCATTATGATTACCACTGCAACATAGCAAAAGGGCAATATATTCTAAAAGCATTGCCCATGGTGCTGCTGGTTAATAATTTGTAGGTAATAATAGAAAAAAAATGAATCAAAAGCACTCAGTATTAATTTCACGTGTTCAATTAGACATCCAAACGAGCTAACTAAACATTGTCAGTATTATTATATGTCCTAATGAAATTATGATTACCATCTGAGCTTTGACTTCCAGATCCAACAGAGGATGTTGACCCAGAGCTTTGACCACCAGATCTTGCACCGGCAGTACCAGAAGTGGCTGATGCACTAGTACTTTGACCTCCAGAACCTGCACTTGTGGAACCAGAAGAGCTTCCAGATCCTACAGACACTGATGAACCAGATCTTGCACCTGCAGTACCAGAAGTGGCTGATGTACTCGAACTTGCGCTGCCAGAACCAGATTGACCTCTACTTGTAGAAGAGGATGTTGTACTAGAGGTACGTGAGCCACTAGAACTACTTCCAGAATTATCTCCACTTCCAGAAACTACACTTCCTGCTCGTGAAGTTTGAGAGGTTGAAGACCTTGAGCTTTGAGTTGTGGAAGCTCTGGAAGACTGGCCTGATGTGCCTCCAGCTCGGGAAGCTTGAGTATTAGCTGTGGTACTGCTGCCTTGTGTTGTACCTTGTCCAGTCTCAGAATCCCTGTAAAACAAGTAACATGTAAAGGATTAGATAATTACTAATGCATTTCCTTCAAAAATTATAAAAATACGAATCACATTTTTTTTATCTACCCTTCTTCCAAAAGCTTCTGATAGGTTGCAATCTCCTGTTCAAGGTGAACTTTGATATCCAAAAGTGCTTCATACTCAGATTTTTGGCATGTCACATCATTCTTTATTTGCTCCAACTGTTCTTCCACACTGCTGATTGTCACTTGGATTTGTGATATTTGCATGCAGTAGTTACCTTCTTTTTCTGCCAATGAATCCTCCAAGGATTTTTTCTGTTTTAAAATAAAGAAATGTTTTTTAACTCAGGCCACACTAGAATTTTTTGCTACCCTTGCACCCCTACATACTTTGCTACTGTCCCTATAGCTTTGTACAGTAAATCCAAAGCCACTGAATATTTTATGGTATGGTCTGTCCTGTATGGACATCACCACATAGTTTAGCATTCTTAAATTCAAAAGATGAACCTACAAGTTCACCCCTTACTATCCAGAATTCATAAATTAAAGGAGCTATTAGTATATCCAGGTTTACATAATGAATGATGACATCTTACCATGGCGTACTGAGCTTGTAGCTCCATTTCAAGAGATTGAAGAGAACGCTTCAGTTCAGTAATCTCAGTTTGGTTTGTTTGCACTTGTTGAACTCCTACATTGATCTCTTGCTTTATTTGACTACTCTGGAAGGTGAGTGAGAACAAATGTTAAATTACCAAGTTCTGTAAAGCTTCTGTATGGGCTACGTTATAGACAATTACCTGTTGGTTGTACAAGTCTTCGGCATCCTTGCGGTTCTTCTCTGCAAGAGCTTCATATTCGGATCTCATGTCATTGAGCATCTTTGTCAGATCTTTTCCGGGGGCTGCATCCATTTCGACATTGACTTGGCCTGCAGTGGTTCCCTGGTTAGACTGTACTTCCTATTGAAAAAAGAGAAACTTAGTTTCTTATAATCAATAAAAACTAGTTGCTATATAAAATATATTATTCCCTGAAAGATAATGGCATTTGTTTACAAGCTTTAATGGAAACTTGAGAAGAAAATGTCAAAATAAGACATTTATATAAATGCATACCTCATCATGATTTTTCTTGAGATAGGTCATCTCCTCTGTAAGACTTTCAATTTGCATCTCAAAGTCAGATTTGCTCAAGGTTAGATCATCTAAGACCTTTCGGAGGCCATTAATATCTGCCTCAACACTCTGGCACAGATGAAGTTCACTCTCATACCTTGTGGTAAAAATATTAGTATTACAAACTTAAATAAGGTTATCTGCTTTTTAGCAATATTACCTTTGCAAATGTTTCTGATTTGCTAATTATGTGTCAAGATAATGTGTTGGTTTTATACCAAAGTGGAAATATGACATAACTGTAAAAAATCCCCATGTAGCTAAGCCTATAAGAAAACCTCATATGCATTGTTGAGCTCAAAATTAATGAGAGTCATATGAAATACTATAGCTATGAAACACAATTTGGCTGAATAAAATGCATTTAAACTTTAAAGGGGTATTCCCATGAACAAAACCATATCTATATTTGTAGATAAGTAAAAGTTAAACATTTTTGCAAATATAAGTAGTTAAAAATTCTGCAGAGTTTTAAAGATTTTCTCTAACTATCTTAGTGGCAACATCTGTTTTCCTGATCGGTTGCCAATG
This sequence comes from Leptodactylus fallax, assembly GCA_947044405.1. NCBI lineage: Eukaryota > Metazoa > Chordata > Amphibia > Anura > Leptodactylidae > Leptodactylus > Leptodactylus fallax. The sequence continues at coordinate 3,781 of CAMRHE010001564.1, forward strand.
GATACGACCACAAATGCAGAAACTTTCTATGGTCTGGGACTTGTCAGGAACCCAGCCATGATTTTCTTATTGTAGCTGGGTTGTCAGGCAGGGGCACTACATGTATCAGTAGATATTCCGGCTATGATAAGTAAACCATTGCTGATTTTCTGACCTTAGAAAGGTCCTGCATTCATGGTCGTATCTACTGGCAACCGATCAAGACAACAACTTGTGACCACAAGCTATTTAGAGAAAATCTTTAAAACTCTGCAAAATGTTTAATTACTTATATTTGCAAAAATAATTAAACTTTTAATTATCTACAAATTTAAAAATGGTTATGTTCATGGGAATACCCCTTTAAGGAGTACTCAAACTGATAAATAACCTGTGGCCTTGGGACCTTGGGAACACTGCCTAATACCCAATTGATCATTCCATTTTCTGCTAAATATGTAGAATTCTAGAAAATCTAAATAATAAATTATAGTGGTATAAAATCACATAACAATGACCATGAAAAATATAATAAAAAAAAGATAAGGAAAAATATATAGACAAAGAATATAATAATTGTATAATAATAATAATAATAATAATAATATTTATAGGTTTTAAATGAAAAATAAAAATAATACAATCAGTATGAAGAAATACAAAATTCATACATAATTATTGCTGCTAATAATAATGTCCTATCATAAAATTTGTTATGATATTCTATTTGTAAAGGTATATATGAAAACTAAACAAGAAAACTGTTATAGAACAGAAACAGTTGTAAATAAGTGTATAAAAATAGGCTAAATTTATAGTAATTTTCAAGGATTAGGTATAGACATTCAAGCACAAATTTACAGTTACTTTACTTACTTCATCCTGAAGTCATCTGCTGCCAGCCTGGCATTGTCAACTGCCAAAATGATGCTTGCATTTTCCGTAGCTGCATTTTGTATCTGCATATTGTATGAAAATGGTAACATTAAAAACATTGAATTTTATAACTATCAATTACTGAGTTTAATAAAAGAGGCATTTACGGTATATATTAGGGAACCTAAGAACCTTCACTTATTAGAAAAATGGGGGTCTGGTGCTTCACTCTCAATTTACTTTAATGGAGAGATGACCTTGCTTGTCTGTTCTTGCCACTGAAGTATATGGATGTTATGGAAAGAGCCAAACAAACAGCTGTGGCGATGTCATAGATGGCATGAATGCTATAGTGCCCCTGTGGGGTGGGACTCTTCTAGACTGGTTTCATCCTTATTTTAACGGTCAGTGAAAAACCTCAGTTGAATGTGGTCTCCAAAGGTGCTGGAGTGTTAGCAAAGAAAGAAAGAAAGTGACAATGTAATGAAAACAGGATGGTACACTAGCACCTCTAGTCTTTGTTGGTTAGGAATATGGCAGTGCCAAGCAGCTCTATAAAGGAACCTAATTTTTATATTTGTAATGAGACCCCTGGTCCCCTATCTATATAAGAATCTAAGGGGCCCATGCACATCACAATTTTAGTGAGCACTTTTTAATAATAAAAAAAATGAATTTCAGAAATTATAGCAATGATTTTAATTTATGCTTCATTTTACAGTCTAGATGGTAGTTTCTCACCTGATTTTGAGTGTCTTCAATTGTTTTGAAATATTGACTGTAGTCTGTAGATCCTGTGCTAGTAGTACCAGCACTATTCTTATCATACCAATCCTTAATTTTAGCTTCAAGGTCTGCATTTGCTGCTTCTAAAGCACGGACCTTATCCAAATATGAAGCCAGGCGGTCATTTAGGTTTTGCATTGTTTGCTTTTCATTTCCTGAGAATAATCCATCATTTCCACCAGCTCCACCACCACCAAAACCTCCCCCAAAGCTGCCACCAACATATCCTCCTCCAAAGCCACCAGAACCAAAGCCACCTCCAGATCCACCACCATAACCACCACCTGAGCCACCACCAAAACCACCTCCTGAGCCAAAACCAAATATGATACCTGAACTACCAAAACTACCTCCTGACACAGAACCACCAAAGTTTCCTCCTGAGCCACCTCCATAATCATCAGGAAAACATGTAATGCTCTGGCCACTACCAAAGCCTAAACCACCACCACCATGATGTCTATAAGATGAACTGCTGATATTAACACGTTGAGTAGAAGTAGAACTAGAACCATAACCCTTGCTAACACCTCCGCTTCTTTTATATTGGTTTGCCATGGTTCCTGAAGCAAAATTATACCCTCTACAGTCTACAAAAGTGATGGTACCAGAAGGGACATAAGATTATGAAGTGTTGTCATTTTATAGAGCAGAGTTGTGGGTGTGCCATATATTGAATTGCGACAGCAAACTATTGTCCAAGCCCAATATTTCTCCTCTATCTGATAAAATTACTGTTTATGGTTAGGGTGGGAGACCACAACAGTGAACGAACCCTTTAATTAAAATGTTTAGTGAGGTAAATATACTATGAAGCAACCTTTTCATTTTCGCAGTCGTTCTCATTGCAGGGTGATTTATAGGTTGAGTTGTATCAGTGTATTGCAATCTGGGAAGTCAGACTGGTATGTTGCTGCAAATGCTTGTAGGACTCAATATATGTGATATGCTAACATTGTAGTCAGTATTTCATAAAAACATTGCTGTGTTACAGAAAAAATATTTTTCTGAAATTTTTTAAACCTATTATTAATCTCTTTCCGAAAACCACTGTAGTAGAGCAGCAGATGTCAGTACTTTATACATGACACCTGCTCAGGAGCTGACAGGGCGTCATAGTTGCTGCTTTCTGCTGTTTTAGGCTGTGTTGACACGGAGGAATTTGCCGCGGATTTGGGGGCGGATATCACCCTTGAATCCAGAGCAGATTCCTCCCGGAATCCTCCACCCATTGTTTTCAATGGGAGTCAGAGATCGCAGCAGGACGCGGAAAAAAGAAGCATCCTGCTCGATCTTGCCGTGGATTCCACGGCTTGTGACTCCCTCCTGATTAAGTCCATTCATCTGGGCCTAATCAGGAGTGGGATGCCGTGACGGAATGGTGATGCACTGCATCGGCATCCCGTCGCGGCTAGACCGCGGCGAAAATGCCAGCGGCGGAAAATGAAGAGGTTAACCAGCAAATTTATGACAAAAGTTAAAAGTAGTATAACTTTTTATCTCTCGTGTGCAAGGTCCAATTTTTGGGAGAATTGTTCCTACGACCTTATTAAAAGCCAGGCACTGGGAGGGGAAGGGAAGAAATGGCCACCCCTAAAAAAATATAATTTCCTGAAAAGGCAAATACAAGGCCCCACATTGTATTTACAGTACCAGCAAAGTGAATAACATTTTGGTTACTCTCAAACACACATTGCAGAAAAAAGTGTGGAAAAACTGCTTTTTTCCAAAATACGCGCATTTTTGAAAAATGCAGCATGTTAATTTTAACGAGCTCTTTCCCTATAGATTTAATAAGGGAAGGAAAAATGCAGAGAAAAACACCGGAAAAGCTCGATGAAAAATGCTGTGGAGAAAAATGTAATGCGTTTTCATTGTGTTTTGCTACGTGGCCTCTGGCAGCGTGTAATAGAAGTGATATAATGACAAGCCTGGAAGCCTTCAATAGGCTCCCGGTTGTCATGGCAACTGATCGCCGCCCTCCGATCATGATCCGGAGGGCGAAAAATCGGTCAAAGATGGCTGAAATACTGAAGAACCAAGCCATGGCTGTCTTCAGTATAGTCTATGGGAGTTACAGTAATGAAAAACCTAATTTCCCAAGAACTTTCTTAAAGGGGTAGTTTAACTACAAACATATATATGCCAAAGAGGATATGCTTAAATTTCTGGTAGCTATGGATCCACCTTTTGTAAAAGACGGGCAGCGACCACCACATGTGGATGAGGAAAGTGGACATGTGCCTAAGCACATTTTTTATAAGGCATATTTCTTATATGGATCTAATATTAATCCTACCACTGAGGAACATTGCTTAGGATTACTCCTCTTTGCATGTGGCTAGTTACATAATTGCATAAAGCCTAAATTACATTCAATTATAGAGCAGTATAAAATAATTAAAAGTTTCAGTAATATTTGGCAGAGCTAGTCTCTATTAGTAGAACTCCCTGCTGCCAAATCCGAATTTATAGCAGTGTAGAATGGCTGCTCTTTCTGCAATTATTATCTATAAAAAGTTCACCACTTGTTAAGCATGTCTTCATCTCTAGAATCCATCACTTAGACATTAACAAGAGAAATGTGGTAGACGGTAACGGGACAATCCACCTGTTGTCTGTATATGTATCACTTTAAACTTCTGGTTGAGCACAGATACATTGAGTATGTACCATAGGCTGTAAAGAGTATCTTCAGTAAAATGTTCATGAATCACATGAACACTAAGGCCCCACAAAGTGGATTTTCTCACCTCACTTTTCACATAAAGTCTGCAGAGTTTTCCTCTGCAGACTTTCTGCTTCAATTATACCTATATGGAAAACACCAGCGTTTCCATAGGTATAATTGACAAGCTGCGATTTACAAAAATGTGACTGTTTTTTAAATCGCAGCATGTCCACCGCGGATATTTTTCTGCAATGTGTGGATGGATTAGCCAGTATCCCATCCACTTTGCAGGTACTGTAAAATGTCACGGCAAAATTGTGGCGTTTACACTACTTGGGGTTCGCCCGCAGCAGAAACGTTGTGGAAAAAATAACCACAGCATTTTACAGTCACAGCAAAGTGGATGGGAATCTAGCGACTCCCATCCCCACTTTGCGTGAAAATATGCAGTGCGGACATGCAGCGATTTTCAAAACTGTTACGGTTTTGGAAATCACAGCATGTCAATTAAATCTATGGAAATGCCGGCGGTTTCTCTATAGATATAATTGAAGCAGAAAGTCAGTAGAGGAAACCTCTACGAACTTTCTGTGCAAAGCGGTGCTTTTTTGCTGCGAGATGCCACATGGGGCCTTAGGCGGAGGCCCCACGTTGCAGAAACGCAGATTTTTTTGTTGAAGATTTTGCTGCGGTTTTTTGAGGCAAAGCCAGGAGTGGATTGAGCAGAAGGTAGAAATATAAGTACTTCTTGTATATTTCCCATTCCTTATGTAGCCATTCTTGGTTTTGGCTCAAAAAACGCAGCAAAATCTGCAACAAAAAAAGCTGCAAATTTTCCAATGACCACAGGAAAGGGGATAAATTGCAGATCAATGAATGCCTGACCACACAGGCCCCACTGCTCAGAAGAACAGGGGATTTATGGATTTATAACACCTAGAAATGTCCTCAATAATTACGATTGGGATCTCATGTAATACAACAACCGTAAATCCAAAAGAAAAACAATATATGGAAACAGCTAATGTATATAAAAAATAGCAAAAATACATATACAAAGGATTATATAATAATGTAAATAAATAGATATAAGAAGCGCTTACAAACAACGGTTACTGTAAAAACTGAAATTATGATACCAAGACCCTCACTCCCTAGAATATCGCAAGTAATGAACCCCTAATATATATCAATATAGTTCATCATCAGATTTATGTTTATGAATTCAGTGGTAGTGAGGCAAAGCACGCAAACTGCCATTAATTATAATGAGATACAGGAGGTCGCTGAGCAAATGGAGTGAGACAACAAAATCCCCAGTTCCTCTGATCAGTTGAGGTCTGAGTTGTTGGATGGTTACCAACCTGCAAGTTATCTCTGATCCTGTGGATAAGGGATACCTTACCCAGATGAAAATACCCCTTTTAACCTCCATCTCTCACATCCAGGGCTGGCTTAACCATGGTACAATAAGTGAAAAAAAATTACATTATATTTTAAACTAATTATAAATGAGGGGGCACGAAAAGAGGGGCCACCAAGAGCTTAAAGGGGTATTCTCACCAACATAACCATTTTTAAATTTGTAGATAATTAAAAGTTAAACATTTTTGAAAATAAAAGTAATTAAACATTTTGCAGAGTTTTAAAGATTTTCTCCAAATATGACATTCTGTTGTCTTGATCGGTTGCCAGTGGATATGACCATGAATGCAGGATCTTTCTAAGGTCAGAAAATCAGCCATGATTTCCTTATTGTGGCCGGGATATCTTCTCATACATGTAGTGGCCCTGCCTGATAACACAGCCACAATAAGAAAATTATGGCTGGGTTCTTAACACATCCCAAACCACAGAAAGTTTCTACATTCATGGTCGTATCCATTAGCAACCAATCAAGACATCAGACTGTTACCACTGAGATGGTTAGAAAAAAATCTTTAAAACTCTGCAGAATTTTTACCTACTGATATTTGCAAAAATGTTTAACTTTTAATTATCTACAAATATAGATATGGTCATGTTCATGGGAATACCTCTTTAAGGCCTAAAGGTGTATTCTAAAGACCTTCTCTAAAGGGCTGCTCACAGCCCTTGTTACATACATACCCAGGTTCCTTGCAGTTATCCTGGATAAGCTTGTCAGGCTTGCTATAATTAGTATAATGGCATACTTAGTGGCCACCAGTGTGGCAACCATGAAATCCCACCCACCTTCAATGGCTAATGTCCGCATAGTGTTGCGTTTAATGGCTTGTTTTTCTGCAACATTGTGTGGTTAGTCATTCACCACTTCGGTTGGGTCGGTTTTGGCCAGGGTCGTTGCCATATAGGGTACAGAGGTAGCAGTTGCTACTGGGCCCTGGACTCTGATAGGGTCCCTAAGGTCCATCTCTCATATAAAATATGCCACTTCTCTAAATGGCACAAAGAAGGTAGGGACCCATTTTGGATTCTGGCCCAGGAGCTTCAAGTTACGCTGTCATGCTTTATCAGATCTGTCTCACTCATTTCCTAGTGATAAGAATTTACCTTGCAGGCCTTGCTAACCATTTGGTTCGATGCACAGTATGATTAAGATTCAGTTTTTGATTTTAACTTGTCTTTGACTCTCCTTCTGTCCTTTTATCTACGCATGGTTGTTGTTGTACTTGTTTATTGACCTTGGATTTTTCCATGAATCTTTCCTCTCTTTATGTCTATTCTTATCATGCTTACTACCATTAATGAGTCCTTGCTAGGTCCTGATTTTGTTCTGCTCTTACTGCTGACTACTTCACAAGTCGCAACCTGGAGATTCCCTGAATTGAAGTTTAGATCCCTGGAGTTAAACAGCGGTTATCTGAGAATCCCTTAGACTACACACCTTGAATTATCTAGTGACAATTAGACTGTGGTTTAGAGAGTCCATTTCCAACATTAATGTAACAGACATATTCGCTTGAGTGAAACTGTGTCACAGCTCACTGCACAGTGATTAGTCTGGGGTACCATTGTGCAAGGGAAATGTCAGAAGGATGTCAGTACTGGTGAAGGTCCAAGGGGTCAAACAACCATGTGCCATAATGTTATGACAAATCCCACAGGTATTACAAGATGGGAGTACCCCTTTATTGCTTACAACACCAGAGTAATGGGTACTGCTAAAACCAAGGCAACACCTGTATAGAGTTTCCAATTTTATCAACTAGAATTATTGATTTACATTACTTAAATAGCACCAGTATATTCCACAGTGCTGTTCAGAAGTTGTCTAAATTCCCTATCTATGTGTTAGTGATGTGTGAGAATAAACCAGAGCAAATCCGCACAACCACATGCAGATGTTGTCCTTGGTTGGATTCAAGCCCAGGACCCTAATGCTACAAGTCAACAATGCCAAGCACCGAGCCACTGTACATCTATAAAACATGCAGTATATATCTAACATACATGTAAATCTCAAGAGAGCATTAGAGCCCCTGTACAATACTTTAACAATAGGCATATCTAACAATTTGTTACTAGTGTATTGAATATCACCACAACACCTTTATATTTCGATTCTACATGAATGGGGCTCTCTTGCTTCAGGTCCAGATAAAATATTAATGAGGGATAATAGATTCTTTGTACGAGCATGCCTTATCTGTAGCATACCATATGATCCTCTTATGTTTTTGACTAATCCCATTTTCCCTGGATCCTAATTTATATATGAGCGGTTGCCGGTAGGTATTAAGGGGTGGAGAGTTAGACACTACTATATGGGCACCATATGGCACTGCTAGTGGCATTATTTTGTCATCAATTAAAAATACAGATGCCCTCCATACCAAGCTAAATATACTGTATATACAGACATCAGTGGATGACAGGTAGCTGAGATAACACTTTTCTATCGAAATATAAATATACCTAAAAGAGCTTATAGATAATGGAATTTTTAGAATTGTCCTAGTGAAAACAGATCAAGACAAGGCTTGAATGTCTGTATAACATAGTAATAAGCATAAGGAAAACCTTCTTCTACAATGTATAACAATGATTTCCATTTGGTCAAAGTGTTACCATATCAGTAGATTATTAATGTACACTATTTTCTAATTAATTAGGTACGAAATGCTAGTTGTGTCCTACTGAGGTTCCTTAACTCAAAAGAGGTAATGTCTCAGAAGGTCCATCTACCATCTATATAAAACATGTGTACTGATTGGTGGTCATTCAGCTCTGTGTGTGAACATTATCCAGATGGTCTCAGTATCTGCTCGGATCTGTCTAGTAGAGATGCCAACCCTGATGGTATAGTTGCAGTATACAGTATGCAGTACTGTTGTGGCAGTAATGTTTGGATAACTCCATGGACGGTAGAGCTGATGCTAGTTGATGCTTCTGATGTGTGAGATATTTTGTGACATAACTCTCTTTATTCTGTACTGCTGTGCAAGAAACAAAGGAGATGTAAAAATGGAACTGATACATGATTATTCTTCTATATCATTTTTGGAAGTTTGGCAAAGATAAAGTACTGGTGACTGAGTGCTTACTCTTAGGCTGTTCATATTAGTGCTGTTGGTTTTCATTTTTTCTGCTCTGTTGCAGACATGCTGGATACGACACATCGCAGACAAACAGTGGCCAGTGGACCCGATTGGCTACAATAAGGTCTGTCAGGTTTCTGCCGCGCTGCCTAGCTTTATACCAGACATAGTGGCCCAACATGCTTTTTTTTTTTTGTCTGCCACTTTTGATCTGTGACATGAGATGGTAAAAACATGATTAGTTGATTATGTTCATCATTACATAGTAACATAATTTGTAAGGCTGAAAAATAGACTTATGTCCATCCCGTTAAGTCTATTATCCTGAAATGTTGATCCAGAAGAAGAGGAATATTAATAACATTGCTGCTTTCCAGACCTTTCTTGAACTTATTTAATAAGTTCCCTGACACAACTTTCTCTGGCAGAGAGTTCCGTAGTCCTACTGCCCTTACAGTAAAGATCCTCATTCTGCATCTGTGTGGAAAGCTTTTTCCTCTAAATGCAGAAGATGCTCCCTTATTACAGGTGAAGTCTAAGGTATGAAGAAACCCATGGTAGAGATCTCTGCACTGACCTTTGATGTGTTTATACATATTTATTAGGTCACTATTAATCATCTCTCTTCCAAAACAAATAGCCTTAGTTTTGATAGTCTTTCTGGGTCCTGTAGTCCATCCAATCTGTTTATTACTTGGGTTACCTGCCTTTGAACCCAATTAAGCTCTACTACTTGTTTTGTGTACAGGTGCTTAAAACTGACCAAAATATTCCAAGCACAGTCTGACAAGTGGTTTGCAAAGTGGCAGAACTACATTTGTGTCATTTGCTTCTATTCGCCTTTTGATGCAGCCCATGATTTTATTTGCTTTGGCAGCAGCTGTCTGGCACTGGCAACTACAGCTAAGTTTACTGGTTCTGAAATTCCTGTTTCCCGTGGCAGTTTTTCCTAGCATTTTCCCATTTAGTAAGTAATTTTGACTTCCGATGTGCATATACCATTCCAGATCATCAAATTAATATCAAAACCACTTACTACCAGGGGTAAATAAACATAATATCATAATAGTAATCCCGGAAGCACCAGGAAGGTTATATATTGACTCCTAAATAATATAAAGGGGTTGTCAAATAAGCACATAGTTGAAAACAATAGTGGCTAGAGGGCAGAACTGCCCCTTTCAATGGTTACAGAAATTGATGCCCCTGCCAGAGCTCTGGTCTATATCATTGGTTTCCAACCTATTTAAGGATAACAGTGGTCTATATGATACCAGTCAGAAAGATGCATTGGTGTTCTTATGTATTTCATTCTGTTTGGGGGATATTTTACTAAACTGGCTTTTCTTTTGAATGAGATATCAGGAATTGCTGCAGATTCATATTTGTAACATAACTTAGACCTTTCAAAAACTTCCATAACAAGCTGGGGAAGATGCAGGAAAAGTTTTATTGAATTAAAAAGGAAAACAACTTGAAGAGAACTTGTCATATTAAAAAGGCAATTCATTCTGCAGTCAGTATGTTATAGGGCACACGTAGTTATGTTATAAGTAGAAAGTTATATAGTTATGTAGCAAAAGATTTAGTATAATTTTTCAGTTAAATCTCTGCTCATTCTGAGCTTAGGAGTCCAGTGGGCGGTCCTATTTAGTGACTAACAGTCTGTCCTGTATGAGTGTGCATACAGACATAGCTATCAATCATTGAGTAGACCCGCCCACTGGACTCCTAAACAGAGAATGGTCAGAAATTTAAATGAATAATCCTTTGCTGCATAACTATATATCAGTCTGCTCAGCTCCTAATGCTTTATAGCATGCTGCCTACAGAATGGACTGTATCTTCATGATGACAGGTTTGCTTTAATGTCATATTCATTTAAAAGAGTAGAATTGCTGAAGTATCCCACAAGCCGACACCACTCTCTTCTGTCTGTGAACCGAGAGCAAGGCAGGTGGTTTGGACTCCGCAACCAGAAATGAACGCACACGCGGTAGTTCAAGAAAAAAATATATATTTACTATAAGTTAATAAAGGCTAGTTAAAGGTAAAATGACAGGGCTAAAGACAAGCAAAATATACAATATAGCATGAACAATTTCAAGGCAAATTCTGCAATGGTTTCTACTTTTACTCTGTCCACTTCTGCAGTATGGACACTGAATGAACAATATACTCAAAACTATCCCTAACTGACCCTGACTTCACATTTGGGTGCACCCCCTTTTCCCCAGTGGTCCAGGTGGACCGCTTACAGTCCGTAGAAGCGCGCGGTGGGGCCCAAAGTCGGTCCTTTCTTTTATAGTGAAGCGTCCTCTCCTCACGGTTATCAGGATCTTGGGAGAAATGAAGTCCTCTTAAACAGACAGGGAAACCAACTGAATGCAATGTAATCCAACAGCAGATTCCACTCAGCACACTGACAGTCCTGCCGAATCCATACACTGAGCTGGGATGTAAGCCGGGATTTAGCAGGTGCCGTCCAGTACATCAACAGCACTGCGAGTCTCTATCTGTGGTATCCATATACACAGTCACAATGTCAGTCTCACTGATCAGCCACTGAGCACAGTTCCTTTCACGTGGACTCACTAGTCCTGTTGTCTCTTTACACTCTGTTTGTCTCTGGACCAAGATACAGCTTAGCTGTACAGAAAAATCTCCACACCAGTTCAATACAACACTTGCTAAGATGGCTGCTGCTCTCTGTCTCGTCACTTCCTGCTTCTCTGCTCACACTCTGTCTGCAGAACAGGCAAGCTGACATAAAAGGGGGGGGGGGTCTCACTCCAGCATCATGTCACAATTACAATGGCTGCTGTCTTAAAGGAACAGAATCACAGAAATACATTCAACATTAACAGTTTATACAGACAAATGAAGCTTAAGACAACATTGGCTGTCTCTTACATATTCCCCCCCACTTTAAGATTGGCAGTCCCTGCCTATGACTGTATATCCAGAGGGTTGTACTTTTATGCACAGGGTGGTAGTATACCGATGTATGGCAGGCCAAACAAACTCATCCTGCGCATACCGAACAGGGGGAATACCAGCATTTGGCCTAGTGGTCCGTCTGAGGACCGGTGGTATATTATGGGGTGCTGCAGCTATGGGCTGAGAAGGACCAGCGGATTCCGCACCAGAGGGGGCACAGGCCGGAGATACAGTAGTCACAGGTGGAACATCCCCAGGAGCAGGGATCGGCCAACAATCATCCTCCTCGTCGGAGGCCCATTCCGCACCTCCATTCTCTGACTGTGGGAGCTCATTCACATTGGCAGGCCCATCGTGATTTGTCCCTTCAGAATGACACAGGCGCAACATATTTCGGTGAAGTACTCGAACACAATCAGTTCCTTCTTTCTGGACCTGGTACACTGGCCCATTCGCATACTTGCGGCCAACAACACGATACGGCAAAGCCTCCCATCTGCTTTCCAATTTCCCTTGGGGTTTCTTGACACGAACTAGCACCAGGTCGCCTGGTTGCAATGGTGCTTCTTGCACTGGGGTCTTATCAGGATGGGGATGTTCTTGCAGGCGCTGCCGCACCAATCGATGGATCGTCTCAAGTCTCTGCCGATGCGCCCGCACCCAAGAGGTTGGATCCCTCGGAGGGAACCCATCCACATCATTCAACTGTAATTCTCCTATACTTCGCCCAGACCGCCCAAAGAGAAGTGTATAAGGAGAGTACCCCGTTGTAGAATGGACCTGATTGTTATAGGCCCACACCATTTCAGACAAGAACTGAGGCCACTGTAACTTCTTGTCTTCCTCCAGAGTCCGCAGCATCTGTAGCAGAGTTCTGTTGAATCTTTCACAGGCCCCATTTCCCTGAGGGTGGTATGGAGTCGTGTGCGACTTCTTTATCCCGTAGATACGTTGAACTTCTTTCATTACGTGTCCCTCAAAGCAGGCGCCCTGGTCGGAGTGGATGCGTTGGGGGCACCCATATACTCGAATGAAATCTTGGCACAGAGCACGAGCTGCTGACTCAGCTGTCTGGTCCTTGGTGGCGGTTACCACCGCAAATTTGGTGAAGTGATCCACCATTACGAGGCAATACTGGTGTCCGCTATTGGATGGGCCCACCATTAGATAGTCTATCATGACGATTTCTAAAGGTTCCTGGGTCACGATGGTTTGTAGGGGAGCTCTCTGTTCTATTGCCTTATGGATCTCACAAGTTCGACAGCTGCGGCATACTTCTTCGACCATTTGACGAAGACCAGGGCAGTAAATCAGTCGCTGTAACCAACGAAAGGTCTTCTCATGACCAAAATGTCCATTCTTATTATGAGCCTCAACTGCCAACGAGCGAGCCAGTTCACTAGGCACCACAATTTGGTATCGAATGTCGATCTCAGAAGGTAAATAGACCTTTCGGCATAGCACTCCATTTTTCATCTCCAACTTTTCCCACTGACTCAAAACAGATAATATCTCACGTGTCAGTCGTTCTCTTTCCTCTCTACAGGGCTTCTGGCCTTTCTCAACACACTTGATCATCTGCGCCAGCCCCTCATGGGTCTGTTGTATCTGTGCCCATTCCTGTCGTGAGGGACCAAAGAAAGGAGCCATTTCAGTCCCCTCCATCTCAAACTGATTAGTGGCGGTCAAGGCCTGTGAAAATCTGCTGAAATCGGGCACCTCCACATGCTCCAACTCATGATCCACGTCTTCTGTGGGGGTCTGGGCAGTTACCCTAGAAAGTCCGTCAGCATTCTGGTTCTCTGTCTTGGACCGATACTTAATGCGGTAATTGAATGTAGACATTCGGGCTATCCACCTCTGCTCTAACGCCCCGAGCTTGGCATTTTCCAGGTGAGCTAGTGGGTTGTTGTCAGTCAGTACTAAAACTTCAGCACCGGTCAAATATTCAGAGAATTTCTCGGTCATGGCCCATACCAGTGCCAACAGCTCCAATTTAAATGAACTATAATTCTCGGGGTTTCTTTCAGAATCTCTCAAAGACCGGCTGCCGTACGCTATGACCCTCTCCTGGCCATCCTGAAGCTGGGAAAGCACTGCTCCAAGACCATACAGGCTTGCATCTGTATATAGCTGGAACGGCAAGTGGTAATCAGCATATGCCAAGATTGGGGCTGTTGTCAGTGCATCCTTCAATGCCTGGAAGGCTTGTTCCTGTTCAGGTCCCCACTTCACGGACCGGTTCTTTGGACCACCGGATGTGCCTCGTAGGAGAGCATTAAGTGGTGCTGCTACCTTGGCGAAATCCTTAATAAACCGTCGATAGTAACCGGCTACTCCAAGGAACGCCCTCACTTCTCGCAGGGTAGTCGGTATCGGCCAATCTTGAACAGCCGCTATCTTGTCTCTTGATGGTCTCACCCCTTCTCCTGATACGCGGTGACCCAAGTAATCAATTTCAGATTGGAACAACCGACATTTACTGGGTTTCAATTTGAGCCCATGTTCCCGCAATCTTCGAAATACTTGCCCCAACTGGTGGAGATGGTCTTCAAAGGTCGCAGAATACACTATAATGTCATCCAAGTAGATGAGAGTGAACTCAAAGTTGAAGTCACCGAGACATTTCTCCATCAACCGCTGAAACGTTCCGGGTGCATTTGTCAACCCGAAGGGCATCCGGTTAAATTCGTATAGTCCCATGGGCAAGATGAATGCCGTCTTCTCCTTGTCTTTTGTGGCCATCGGCACCTGCCAATACCCACTAGCCAGATCTAGTGAGGAGAAGTACCGGGCTCTCCCTAGCGCTGAGAGGGACTCCTCAATCCGTGGCAAGGGGTAGGAATCTCGTACGGTGCAAGCGTTTAACTTCCGATAGTCTACGCAAAATCGGATGGACCCATCTTTTTTTCTTACTAACACCACAGGAGCCGCCCAGGGACTCTGGCTTTCTTGGATGATCCCACCCTGTAGCATCTTAGCTAACAGTTCTTTCACTTCCTGATACAACTGTGGAGGAATTTGTCGGTAGCGCTCTCTAATTGGAGGGGTGTCTCCTGTGGGAATCTCATGGTAGATCCCTGTGGTACATCCAAAATCTTCAGCATACCGTGCAAAGGTGGCTTGGTTCTCCCACAACAGCTCATCTACCTTCTGCACCCATTCCAGAGAACATGAACTTACATCCATCTTCATCTGTTCTCGAATTGCACAGCCATTCCATTCAGAGGTGGGTTCCTCATCTTCTCCCATGGACACAGTTACGGTCCACTCATCCCTTTCATCTCCAGTCTTCTGGAAGTCTGCAATTTTCATAGACTGCTCATCACAACGAGTGTGCAAGTGTTCCATTTGTTCTTGCAGTTTCTGCATTACTGTGAGAATTTCTTTAACCGTCCCTTTTTCTACTGTCTCTGAGCCAGAACTAGCCCCCTGTGACAAAGTAACTCCAACTGCGGTCTGCGGCCTCGGGACCATACTATTGGCACGGGAGATGGCCTCTACCTGTACATCATGGAATTTAGCATCAGTCTCTCGTCGTATAAAATCCTGCATAGTCACAGTTAAACTGCCGTCACGTATCCCCAGGACAAACTGGTCACGGAGAGTCCGATCAGGGTTACAGAAGGCTGGCGAGCCCCCTCTTTCCTTCCTTTGAATATCTCGGAGCAGTTCTTGTAGGGCATTTGCATATTGGGGAAGGCTTTCATTCTCCTGTTGTACCCTCTGGAAGAACCGAGCCTGCAGAGACCCCAGCAATGCAGTTTCTCCATAGATGGTTTCTAGAATCTGGACTACTTGCTCAAATGTCTGCCTTTGTTCAAATGGCCTCAGTATCACCGTGGTCTTAGCATCCCCTTGTAATGTCAATATTGCTAGCTCTACTAGTACTTCTGGTGCGGTCTGGTACATTCGCTGTATCATTCGTATCTGTTCCACCCACATACTCACTGACATATTATTGCCATCAAATTTAGCTAACTGACTCATTATAGCCCCTGCTGGCATTCTTCCTCCAGCACCATTCTCCCGAACGGGTGCGTCACCGTCCATTCTGGTAAGCGGATCCTGCCGACTACGCCAATTTGTGAACCGAGAGCAAGGCAGGTGGTTTGGACTCCGCAACCAGAAATGAACGCACACGCGGTAGTTCAAGAAAAAAATATATATTTACTATAAGTTAATAAAGGCTAGTTAAAGGTAAAATGACAGGGCTAAAGACAAGCAAAATATACAATATAGCATGAACAATTTCAAGGCAAATTCTGCAATGGTTTCTACTTTTACTCTGTCCACTTCTGCAGTATGGACACTGAATGAACAATATACTCAAAACTATCCCTAACTGACCCTGACTTCACATTTGGGTGCACCCCCTTTTCCCCAGTGGTCCAGGTGGACCGCTTACAGTCCGTAGAAGCGCGCGGTGGGGCCCAAAGTCGGTCCTTTCTTTTATAGTGAAGCGTCCTCTCCTCACGGTTATCAGGATCTTGGGAGAAATGAAGTCCTCTTTAACAGACAGGGAAACCAACTGAATGCAATGTAATCCAACAGCAGATTCCACTCAGCACACTGACAGTCCTGCCGAATCCATACACTGAGCTGGGATGTAAGCCGGGATTTAGCAGGTGCCGTCCAGTACATCAACAGCACTGCGAGTCTCTATCTGTGGTATCCATATACACAGTCACAATGTCAGTCTCACTGATCAGCCACTGAGCACAGTTCCTTTCACGTGGACTCACTAGTCCTGTTGTCTCTTTACACTCTGTTTGTCTCTGGACCAAGATACAGCTTAGCTGTACAGAAAAATCTCCACACCAGTTCAATACAACACTTGCTAAGATGGCTGCTGCTCTCTGTCTCGTCACTTCCTGCTTCTCTGCTCACACTCTGTCTGCAGAACAGGCAAGCTGACATAAAAGGGGGGGGGGGTCTCACTCCAGCATCATGTCACAATTACAATGGCTGCTGTCTTAAAGGAACAGAATCACAGAAATACATTCAACATTAACAGTTTATACAGACAAATGAAGCTTAAGACAACATTGGCTGTCTCTTACATGTCCACAACTTGTTTTCTCTTTTTAGTTCATCTTTTCTTCAATTTCTTCAACCTTGGATGAAACCACCTTCCCATTCACGACTTCTTCCACTATGGTCTTCACCTTTCTGGTTTTTGTTGGATCTAAAAGAAAATTTAGATGACATGCATAAGATTGTGGTGCACGAAGAGTTGTATGGGCCTTCAGACAATGGTCAGTTCTACAATTTAATCTTATTAGCTCCTTGTGACAACTAATATGCAGGCCAGATTTGTTGCAGTGTACGACTGATTGTTGTCCTATGGACAGACTCTCCCACCTCAGCTGTAGATCTCTGCAGTTCATCCAGAGTGATCATGGGCCTCTTGGCTGCATCTCTGATCAGTCTTCTCCTTGTTTGAGATGAAAGTTTAGAGGGACGGCCGGGTCTTGGTAGATTTGCAGTGGTCTGATACTTCTTCCATTTCAATATGATCGCTTGCACAGTGCTCCTTGGGATGTTTAAAGTTTGGGAAATCTTTTTGTATCCAAATCCGGCTTTAAACTTCTCCACAACAGTATCATGGACCTGCCTGGTGTGTTCCTTGGTCTTCATGATGCTCTCTGCGCTTTAAACAGAACCCTGAGACTATCACAGAGCAGGTGCATTTATACGGAGACTTGATTACACACAGGTGGATTATATTTATCATCATCAGTCATTTAGGACAACAATGGATCATTCAGAGATCCTCACTGAACTTCTGGAGTGAGTTTGCTGCACTGAAAGTAAAGGGGCCGAATAATATTGTACGCCCCACTTTTCAGTTTTTTATTTTTTACAAAAGTTTAAGATAACCAATACATTTCGTTCCAGTTCACAATTGTGTCCCACTTGTTGATTCTTCACCAAAAAATTAAAATTTTATATCTTTATGTTTGAAGCCTGAAATGTGGCAAAAGGTTGACAAGTTCAAGGGGGCCGAATACTTTCGCAAGGCACTGTATGTGACACAACCCAGATATACTTTTAATTAATATTCAAGACAATTGATGTTGCTCTTACAAATTTTGCACTGGAGCTCAGGAGCTATGCATTATGCCTCTGTAATGTTGTCCTAGATAGCTCAGGGGCAGCATTTCAGACGGCGCATCTCTGCACTTTCCAATCTTCACTTTGGGGGCGATATTGGGGGCTAGAAGTACAGCCTGGAGTTTTAGTAATAACTTGACATTGCAGTGGGAATGTGCATATAATTGCAAATAAAAATAATTCTGTGAATTTTAAACTGTAGCCAAGGAAATCTCTGGGTACTAGAACTGACCCAGCTTCCTACAGACATAAAAGTGCAATAGAGAATAGTCCATTACCACCCTGCAATTGTCACAATGTTTTAAGGTATATTATAAGAAAGAGTAAGCACATTTTTCACAGATTACTAGATTATTTTTGGCTGAGTCACAGAGTTGCTGCTCACTCATCTAGTTCATGTTTGGCCACAACCCTGTTTTAGACCTCCAGGCACAACCAAATTGTTAGCCCATTACTGCATACAGTAAATGAGGCCTGTTTCATATGGGGAGCTTTGGGATTATCTTTGACTACCTTCCATATTCATATAAATAATCAAAAAATATTTATTTCCCCCCACTATATTCCACTGGGCTTTGTATTAAAGATCTGATTTGAAACATGTTTCATTTCTTTCAGAAACAGTGCCACAACTGGTTGTGTGTGGTATTACAGCTCAGTTCTGTTTAATAAGATTATTCGGAATTTTAGTATTAATAACCGATTATTAGGATATGAAATTAAAATCAGATCAGTGGAGGTCAACTAGGTAACTCCACAAATCTATGGTGTGAAGAGGTTGCACATGGGCAAGTGTACCTTCATCTTTACAGTTTGCTGCTCAGTCTCATTCAAGTAAATGGGATTCGAATGCAACACCAGGATCAACCTCTATACACACGTGGACAAAATTGTTGGTACCCCTCGTTTAATGAAAGAAAAACCCACAATGGTCACAGAAATAACTTGAATCTGACAAAAGTAATAATATATAAAAATTGTATGAAAATGAACAAATGAAAGTCAGACATTGCTTTTCAACCATGCTTCAACAGAATTTTTAAAAAAGAAAACTCACGAAACAGGCCAAAACAGAAATGATGGTACGCTTAACTAAATATTTTGTTGCACAACCTTTTGAGGCAATCACTGCAATCAAACGATTCCTGTAACTGTCAATGAGACTTCTGCATCTCTCAACAGATATTTTGGCCCACTCCTCATAAGCAAACTGCTCCAGTTGTCTCGGGTTTGAAGGGTGTCTTTTCCAGACGGCATGTTTCAGCATTTAGGTCAGGGCTCATAGAAGGCAACTTCAGAATAGTCCAATGTTTTATTCCTAGCCATTCTTGGGTGTTTTTAGCTGTGTGTTTTGGGTCATTATCCTGTTGCAAGACCCATGACCTGCGACTGAGACCAATCTTTGTGACACTGGGCAGCACATTTCTCTCTAGAATCCCTTGATAGTCTTGAGATTTCATTGTACCCTGCACAGATTCAAGACACCCTGTGCCAGATCCAACAAAGAAGTCCCAGAACATAACAGAGCCTCCTTCATGTTTCACAGTAGGGACAGTGTTGTTTTCAAGATATTCTTCATTTTTCCATCTTTGAACATAGAGCTGATGTGCCTTGCCAAAAATTTCGATTTTTGTCTTATTTGTCCATAGGACATTCTCCCAGAAGCTTTGCGGCTTGTCAACATGTAGTTTGGCAAATTCCAGTCTGGCTTTTTTATGATTTGTTTTCAACAATGGTGTCCTTCTTGGTCTTCTCCAATGAAGTCCACTTTGGCTCAAACAACGACGGATGGTGCGATCTGACACTGATGTTCCTTGAGCTTGAAGTTCACCTTTAATCTCTTTAGAAGTTTTTCTGGGCTCTTTTATTACCATTCGTATTATCCTTCTCTTTGATTTGTCATTGTCCAGGCAGGTTGGCTACAGTCCCATGGATCTTAAATTTCTGAATAATATGTGCAACTCTAGTCACAGGAACATCAAGCTGCTTGGAGATGGTCTTATAACCTTTCCCTTTAACATGCTTGTCTATAATTTTCTTTCTAAGCTCCTGAGACAACTCTTTTCTTTGCTTCCTCTGGTCCATGTTGAGTGTGGTACTCACCATGTCACCAAGCAGCACAGTGAGTATCTGTAGCCCTATATACAGGCCCACTGACTGATTAAAAGATTGTAGACACCTGTGATGCTAATTAGTGGACACACCTTGATTTAACATGTTCCTTTGGTCACATTATTTTCAGGGTACCATCATTTCTGTCCAGGCCTGTTTCATGAGTTTTCTTTTTAAAAAAAATTCTGTTAAAGCATGGTTGAAAAGCAATGTCTGACTTTCATTTTTTTCATTTTCATAGAATTTTTATATATTATTACTTTTGTCAGATTCAAGTTATTTCTGTGACCATTGTGGGTTTTTATTTCATTAAACGAGGGGTGCCAACAATTTTGTCCATGTGTTTAGAATGTTTGGTGCTTGTATACAAAGAAGAGGACACAGGACCCTACAGAGCATCACAGCCTCTTCAAACAGCTGATCGGTGGGGGTGCTGGGTTTCAGAGCACCACTTATATAACATAGATGACCTATCTGAAAGGTTATCAGTATTATCATCCTGGAAAACCTCTTAGTAAATAGGTTGTAGCTGAAATACCACGCGCAACCTGCAGACAAGTGTAGTACTGTTTTTGCAGGAAAGCAGCCATGTTTTTCAAGTCCTGTAAAGCCCTTCAAATTTTCACAGATGTTAAAAAAAGTTCCACCTTGAAGGAAAGTGTCAGTTATCATGACATACAGTGATGACAGGTACAGAGCAGAACCTGCAGGTACCCTGGAGGTGATTTTGGTGAATATAAAAAGTACCTTCAGTGTGTAGTGTTTTTTTTTACTTTTATACAAAGGCTTGAACGCACATGGACACAAAGACAGTACAGCAGTGCACAGAGTCAACACAGCTCCTTAGTTCAACACTAATTGTCCTCTGTCACTGCCATACAGGCTCCATTGATAACCATATGCTTCTGTATGAAATCACACACAAACATAGGTACAGTTGAGGACACTTGCACAACTATAAGTAAGTCCAATTACAGCTCCATAATATGACAATATACATGAATTGTATGAAAAAGAATATATTTTCCAACTTCTCTGTGTCTCTAAGACATTTTTCCACCTTTCCCATTATTTAACCTCATTTTTAATATGGGCAAAAGTGCATCCAGATTGGTTGTCGTAAATAAGGTTTTTGATTTTTCCTTATCTTTCCCTTTATTTGTGGTGAAATGTTGACCTTCACGTTCTGGCTGATGTGTCACTGTATTTATATGTACAGCCTTTTATTGCATCTATGTGATCTGTGCTTTCTCCTGTTAAGTATGTTGACCTTGTCTGAAATAGAAAACCTCTCAAAGGCTTTTTAAGTGGTTCTAGAAATTTCTACCAGTGAGCTATGTTGTAGCTATTGGTGTGCAAACACAGCACCCTTCTTCTAGATTAGAAAACACCAGTACTATGAATGGCACATGTAACATGGGAGGCCCTGGTATAGATTACTCCTCTGGTCTTTGCTGCAGAGAACCACCAGATTGCTACTTCTTGGATTAGTGTCAATTCAGAGATGGCTGATCCAAGTGGGTCAGAAGGTGTTGGTGTCTGGCACCAAAGGGACAGGCAGAGACATGGTCAATGAACAAGTTAAGTACAGGGCAGGCGGAGTTCATTCATAGCAGAGTTGAGCAAAAGTCAGGGCTGGAGTCAATATATTTATCAAGCAGTGGTCACAGCAGGCAGAACAGGTTCTGAGTTAGATAAACAGGTAGAGGTCATGCACTCTTAAAATACAAGTGCAAGAGATTGGCTGAGGATGACTTAGTAAGAGAGGGGACAGGAGCCAGAGGATAGAAAACAACCAGTGCAGTGGGAGAAGAATCACACGTGACCACTCGGGACACAATTGATCACAGGTGGTCATAGGTGCCCGGAGAGAGGTAGGTAAGATGTCAGAGACTGTGACCCCCAAGCGCTACAATGATATGCTGGAGGTTGTAATTTTGTACTAACTGAACAGACATTGGTTGTTAAATACTGGTATTAACCATTAATTTATCTGTGCATTTAACAGGGTAAGAACCTGGCCATCGTGTGGATATGGCACCCTCTGTACAGTTCGGCAGTTTTCTTGTGGTTTGCTCAGCAACCTTCTAACAGAGTGCGAGAAGAAGACTCATGGCAACAAACAGCAGTCTTCTTGTCCACAAAGTTGTCATGGAAAGTTCATATGGGTTCCATTTCTCTAAATACACACCAAGTTTTGTCACACTAGCTTTGAGGTAAAGCCCAAGCTACAGCCCTGGATTGACAAGAATTTTCTGCATTGACAGGTAGCAGTCAGAAGTGGAAATCTGGATGGAAGGCATGGAAGTCCTGAATGGCGTATGAAAACCCCCTTTTATAGTAGACTTTCTAAGGCATCAAGCTAGAGTGTTGTACAGCACCTTGAGTGTCACGCAAACAACACTGCCCATTGTACTGCCAATGGATGCGCAGCATCCCAGTGGACACTACTAAATATTAATTATATCATATTAACTGCATTGTGTTATGTGCATATGTACATAGCTTTACATGCTGTTATAAATATAAACCACTCAAATTTCCTTTGTGTTGTAGACTGTTTCCACTGGTGGAGGAATACCCCCCTGTTTGGGAGAGTCATGGTTCAACACAACCCATGTAGAGATGAGCGAATTTCTCAAAAGTTCGATTCACCAGTTCGATTCGAAGTTCCAAAAAAATTTGCTTCGATCCGAATTACTTTGCAGTGAATATTGCTAAAAAACACCTATTTCCTAGCTTCAGAGAGCCTGTATATTAGTGTAGAACACTGTGCCTTGCAGTAACACACATAAGGAGCCTACTGTGGTAGTCAAACAATACTGTGACTCCGAATGACACGCACATGACAGGCGTCGCTCTTAGAATCGATGCACACTTCACTTATTTGGACAGTTACAGGGCCAAAACTGACAATCTAACTCAAGTGTGAACCCAGCCTTAAAGGTTCATGTTAGTGCCAGGTAGAAAGAACCGTGCAGAGACCCAACATCCTAGAGTGAAAGAGCACACTTCTTTTACACCATCATCTGTCGATTCCACATATATGTCTACAGAGTGGCAAGGCGACATAATGTGGAATTGGCAGCAGCATCAGGAAACCACAGAGTGGCAAGGCGACATAATGTGGAGGTGGCAGCAGCATGAGGAGGCCAT
The DNA here is from genome assembly GCA_947044405.1 of Leptodactylus fallax. Classification (NCBI taxonomy): domain Eukaryota; kingdom Metazoa; phylum Chordata; class Amphibia; order Anura; family Leptodactylidae; genus Leptodactylus; species Leptodactylus fallax. Next base: position 26,938 of record CAMRHE010001564.1, read on the forward strand.
ACAGTGACCCAGTGGCAGCGGCATGAGGAGGCCATACAGTGACCCAGTGGCTGCAGCATGAGGAGGCCATACAGTGACCCAGTGGCAGCAGCATGAGGAGGACGCAGAGTTACCCAGTGGAAAAGGCATGAGGAGGCCATAAAGTGACCCAGTGGCAGCGGCATGAGGAGGCCATACAGTGACCCAGTGGCAGCAACATGAGGAGGCCATACAGTGACCCAGTGGCATCAACATGAGGAGGCAATACAGTGACCCGGTGGCAGCGGTATGAGTAGGCCATACAGTGATCCAGTGGCTGTGGCACGAGGAGGACATACAGTGACCCAGTTCCTCCCGTGTGGCTTTGTTTTCCCAAGCAAATGAGGTGTAGAACAGTGTGACATCGCTGTGCCCTGCACATGTGGTATGCTGGAGGAGCACTGTGAATTGTCCCTGCAGTGGAGGCTGAGGAAACAGTGGAGGATGAGGTGGACATTGTTGCTGGACCAATGGTGTGAGAACGTGGAGGCGGAAGCGGTGCCACCTGGCCAAGTTGCTGGTGACAAGGTGACAATGTGAAGTTGGCAGCTGCATGAGGAGGGCATACAGTGACCCAGTGGCTGTGGCATGAGGAGGGCATACAGTGACCCAGTGGAAATGGCTTGAGGAGGGCATGCAGTGACCCGGTGGCGGCGGCATGAGGAGGGCATACAGTGACCCAGTGGAAACGGCTTGAGGAGGGCATACAGTGACCCAGTGGCAGTGGCATGAGGAGGGCATACAGTGACCCAGTGGCAGCAACATGAGGAGGCCATACAGTGACCCAGTGGCAGCGGTATGAGGAGGCCATACAGTGACCAAGTGGCAGCAACATGAGGAGGCCATAAACTGACCAAGTGGCAGTAACATGAGGAGGGCATTCAATGACCCGGTGGCAGAAACATGAGGAGGCCATACAGTGACCCATTGGCAACGCTATGAGGAGGGCATACAGTGACCCAGTGGCAGTAACATGAGGAGGGTATACAGAGACCCAGTGGCTGTGGCATGAGAAGGCCATACAGTCACCCAGTGGCAGAGTGAGGAGGTGGCAGGAGCGTGAGGAGGCCATACAGTCATCCAGTGGCAGAGTGCAGAGGTGGCAGCAGAGTGAGTAGGCCAAAGAGTGGCAAGGTGATATAATGTGTAGGTAGCAACAGCCTTAGGAGGCCATACAGTGACCCAGTGACAGAGTGTGGTGAGGCAACATGGATCATTTAATCTGCTGCATCAGGCATTGGTGGGTGGAAATCCTGGCTGATCCACGCCTGATTCATCGTCACAAAGGTCAGTCTCTCCAAATTTTGGGTGGACAGGCAATTTCTCCTTGTGGTAACTATGGCCCCCGCCACACTAAACACCCACTCTGATACCACACTACTGGCTGGGCAGGGCAGCTTTTCCAGGGCAAACTCAGCCAGTTGCAGCCACAAATCCAGTTTGGCTGCCCAGTAGTCCAGCGGATCTTTGATGATGGCTGGCAGGGTGCACTCTAAGTATGCCACCACCTGCTGGTTCAACTTCTGCTCTGTGTCTAGCTGCTGATGAGCAGAAGAAAGCTGCTCATCAACAACTCTAGGCTCAGGCTTCTTGCTGATGGAGACAATACTGCTCCTGCCATCCCCACCCCCTCCCACAGCGGGACATGCGAGAGGATGGACGATGGCGCACATAGGCAGCGGCCAACTTGCTATATAGCATGTCTCTATAGTAGCTCAGACCTCTCAGCGGGTGTAAAAAAGGCCCCCATTTTTCCCCAGTAGTGAGGGTCTAACATGGTGGTAGTCATCCCTCTGCCAAATGGTGACAATTCGGCTGTCACTGCGCAAGGAAGTCAGCATGCATCGGGCCATTTGCACAAGTGACTCCGAGGGACTCCCTGCATCCATCTTTTCAGACAGGCCTATCACAACTCCTAATGTAAACCCTTCTGTAGTTAGAATCCCTAAAACGTACCCTCCACTGTTCACGCTCCCGCATTACCTCACAGGATATGATGCCATATCAGACTAACTTTATATGTCTAGGCACCATCTGCATATTAAAGGACATGACTGATGACGGCTCATACAGCTTTATATATGTGTAATAACAGTAATCCCTATTACAGAATTGTTTGACCATTGTACAAACAATGCTATGTCTGTTGCTGCCCCTGCTACCTCCTGTGTCACTCCCTCTACCTCATAGATTATAAGCTCTTGCGAGCAGGGCCCTCAGACCCAGTGTGTGAATTGAATATTTCTTTGTAATGTATCTTTTTTGTCAGTACTTGAACCCTACAAATTGTACAATGCTGCGGAATATGTTGGCGCTATATAAATAAAATTTATTATTATTATTATCCATCTCCACTGCATACTGCCACAGTGTGTCTGAGTCATCTGCCTCATCCTCCTCATCTCCCTCTGTCTGTTCTGGTTGCTCCTGCTCCTTCTCTCCACCCATTTGACTAAACATTGTTTGTGCTTCAATGTCCTCCTCCTCCTCCAGTTCAGCCCCCACATCTCCAGTCCACTGACCAGCCAGATTGATAAGCATCTTTTCCAGGATGTGATTCAATGGAATGACGTTGTTCATCCTGTAGTCCTGGTGACTGACTAACAAAGTAGCCTCCTCAAAGGGAACTAACAAACGGCAGGTGTCACGCATGAGCAAACGAGGTGTAGAACAGCGTGACACTGCTGTGCCCTGCACATGTGGTATGCTGGAGGAGCACTGGGAATTGTTCCTGCAGTGGCGGCTGAGGAGACAGTGGAGGATGAGGCGGACCTTGTTGCAGGACCAACGGCGTGAGAACATGGAGACAGAAGCTGCGTCACCTGTCCAAGTTGCTGGTGTGTCTGGGCAGGCACCAAATTAACCCGGTGGGCCGTAAATAACATATATTGTCCTTGACCGTAGTTACAGCTCCACACGTCGGCGCTGCCGTGCACTTTGGCAGACACCGACAGGCTCAAGTACTGGCCCACCTTCTCTTCTACATATTTGTGCAAGGTTGGTACTTGGCAAAGAAGTGATGGCTTGGGACTCTCCACCTCGGCTTGGCGCAAGCCATCAGTTCTCTGAAAGGTGCAGAGTCCACCAAGTGGAAAGGGAGTGACTGCAGCACCAGCAACTTGGACGGGAGCACGTTCAGCTTCTGCACTTTTGGATGATTACACGCATACTGTTGTCTCTTAGATATAGATTCTGTGATCGATTGCTGACGCAATAACTGACTAGGAGGAGGAGGAGGAGCAGGAGCATCACGACCAGCAGATGATGGGAAGGACACACAGCTTCCTTCAGCTGAGGTGTTGGAGCCTTGACTGCCTGAAATGGGGTGCGTGCCACTGGGTGCTGCAGCGGTTGCTGCGGCAGGCTGGACCACCACATTGGAGCCACAGCTCTTCCAGGCCACTTTATGGTGATGCTGCATATGCTGACGCAGGGCTGTGGTGCCAACATTGGTACCCTGGCCACGCTTCACCTTCTGCCCACAGATTGAAAATATGGCCATGTTCACCTCCCCCGGCGGCTTTACAAAAACCTGCCACACCGCCGAGTAGGTGATTTTACCCCCAACACTCTGCAATAACTGACTGCTACCGCCACTGCCTCCGTGAACCCCTGCACCACTGCTTTCCGGGCAGGTAGGCTGCTGCAAAGCAGGTGGTCTATCCCGGGTACGTTTAGGTCCCGACCTCACACTGCTGTCACCCTGCTGACTCCCCTGCTGCCTCATGTCCAAGCTGCCACCCTCTTCTCCTGATGATGATGAGGCCCCTTCGTCACCCGGCTCCCAATTACAATCAACTACATCGTCATCCACTACTGTCTGCAGGTCACTGATGTCCTCCTCAACACCAGTTCCCATGCCACTCTCCTCATCACTTCTTACTGCAGGAAGCGGCGGCTGTCTCCTCCACATCTTGGATGAGCAGTAGTTGCTGACTGTCCTCTAGTACCTCCTCCTCACTGTACAGTGGATCTGAGCCCACAGCATAGAGTAGTTCTCTAGCTGAGGGAACAAAAAAGGACAGAGGCAGGTTGAGGACAGGTGAGGGCACAGGGCCTGCTGCCTTGCCATGCCAACTAAGGGTTGTATCTGACGAACCCACCGACTCTTGGCTGTGGGTGTCTAATGTGACTTGGGATGAATTGGTTGACCGAGTCAACCAGTCTACAACCGTTGGGTTGCTGATCAAGACACGACCACTACTTGACACTGGGAGCTCAGGCCTCTGTAACTGACCCCTGCTGCTACGCCCCCTTACTCTGCTGCAACCTGTGCCTGCGCCAGAAACATTTAGGCCTGCGGCCCTCCCCTGTATATGGCCTCTCGCTTCTCTGTCTGACATACTGTAAAGGGCAAAAAGACTGAGTGGACTCTGACCGTCACTCCACCTAAATGGTGATACCAGTGTGGGCGGGTGTACTTCTCACCAAGATGGCAGAAAGGTAAGAACCCTGCCTACGTGCACTCCAAGACTTATATACTCTCTAACCCCCCCCGTCTCTGACATCCTTTCCATGTCACCATTTCTTTTAAAAATAAATAATGTATTACCGCCACTCAGTCCCTGGCCCTTTCTTTATACAATTCAGGGCCTATCAGACTGAGTGGACTCTGACCGTCAGAGTAACCAGCTTTATTAACGCCAAAACTTCTAACAAATAGAATACCACAAAGATAACCATGCCCATGACAAATTTTCCAGTCTTCCAAGAACTCTTCTCTGAATGCCCCGCTGTGAAGCAGCGGGCATGTGGGACCTACTTTCATATTCCATATTTCCTCTGGGCATGTTCTCCTGCCATGGAGCTGGCAGAGTACCCCCTACAACTGCCTGCGACCTTCCCCACACAGCAAAACCAAAGCCTTCTCAAGCCCTTCCTGCAACCCTAGCAAAAATATGTCCGTACCGATAGGATTCAGATGAACCCCATCAGGCAACAACAGATTACCGTTGTCACCCTCCAATTCCCGATGTCGAACCACTACACCACCAAGGGACCGTACAAACTTAGAGATCCGAACATTTAGGACTTTCCGCGACCATTCAATAGCCAGGGGGTCCCTGGCACCCCTCCACACCTGCCGTGGCACCACCTCGGACCACACTAACACCACGTCAGTGAAGAATACTGAGACCCGTTGAAGATCCTGTCTAATCAAAGCAATCAGTTCTGCCAATTTTACCCGACCAAGGTCGTTGCCCCCACCGTGGACAAGGACGACGGCAGAACCACGAACCTGACGGCTGACCAATACGAGCTCCGGTAAGATGCCACATCAAGCCGCGACAACCACACCAGTGTACCTCAGCGGAGGAGAGCCCAAGAGATACGCCGCCAGGACGAACCGTGGCTCTGCGCTCAGCCCAGAAAATATATGAGTGCCCAAATATCCACACAGAAGGGAGACTGGGTCCTGAAAGGAGACAAAACGAAACAAAACATAGTAATAGAAAACTAGAAACAAAACAAACAATCATTGAGTAAGCAGATCAAGGCGGATATAAGTCCTATAACAATCTGACTTCCATTTTTCCCAATCGCTTTCCAGCGTTCTCACCTAAACAACAAGCGTCAGCCATAGTCTCCGCACCAATCTGAAAAGAGTGGGTACCAAACTCTTTTGGATCCAGACCCAACTCAACTAAACATGCATGAAAAACTGAAGCAAACTGAAAACGTGTAAGAGGCAAACCAGAGGCATGCACCAGGAAGACAGAAGACTCAGGACGATGCAAGACAAATTCCCTAATGACCCGCACTGGACAATAAGAGGAGTCTAAGGCTTTCACAGTCACCCAACTTCCCCGCCCAAAAACATCCGTTTTTGATTTCCTAACACCAATCTTAACCTCCTCACCCAAAACAACCACATCCCCAACTGAAAGATCCCCGGGACAAAAACAACTCTTGCTCAACAATTCCCCAACCCGCAACACGGCAAAAAAGGCAATCAAAGAGGCCGTCCTAAACAACAAAACTTCATAAGGGTCACGACATATGACATCTAAAGTTGTGCACAAACGAGACAACAGACTGAAAGACACCGGGCGCCGATAATCCACATCCACAGACACTTTCTTCCACCCTTTAACCACCTGTTGAACCATGAAATGCTTCGTAATATCGCGCCGATCAAAAAGCTTAAGCATAAACGCAACTCCAGCTAAACTCTTTTGAGCCAAATTTGCCGAAGCACCCCTACGCCCCAACTGCGCCAAAAAATCAAGCATGACCTCCAACAAAAGACAGTCATCCGCGGGTACGATACCGCCGGAGGTGGACAGCCAAGAAGACCATGCAGTCCCATGGCTCCGCCAGGTGGCCTTGGATACGGAGCTGCGCACCAACTCAACTAGATGCTCCCGACCAGGTTCCATAAGCAGTCCGGGCAAGCTGTACCGACTGCCTCTGCCATCGGGTGTAGCGCACGAAACACCTGAAAATCGGAACGTGACAGAGCATCAGCAGCGCAATTCTGCACTCCCAGCACATGTCTTGCCCTATACCAAATATTATGCTGCAAACAGCAAAGAACAAGATGGCGCAACAATGCCAAAACCGGGAGAGAAGAAGAGGACTGACTATTGATGACTTGTACAACCGCAATATTGTTCGTCCAAAAACAAATCCTTTGATTCGCCATACCCGAGCCCCAAAGCTCTACAGCCACAACAATCGGGAACAATTCTAGGAGAGCCAGATTTCTCCCCAGACCCGACTCCACCCAGGAAAGCAGCCAAACACCTCGACACCAAGCATCCCCAAGAATCACCCCAAAAACATCGCCATCCGCCGCGTCAGTGAACAGATGCAAATCTACACTAACAACCTCCTCCCCTCTGACCGTTAAAGGTAGCTAAAAAGGACTGACAAATCAAGAGATCATCTCTGAGGGGACGGGTAATACGTATAAAATGATGAGGCATCAGGACCCCTTTAGTAGCTAAAGACAAACGCCTGCAGAAAGCCCTGCCCATGGGCAAGACTCTGCATGCAGAATTCAAGAGACCCAACAAACTTTGCATCTGCTGTAACGACAATTTCTTCGCATGCACGAACTGATCTACCATGGACACCAATCGCGCAACCTTATCTTCGGGCAACCGAAAAACCATGTCCACCGTATCCAGTTTAATGCCCAAGAAAGACAACTTAGTTGCTGGGCCTTCTGTCTTTTCCTCAGACAGCGGGACCCCAATATTCCCCATAAGAACACGAAAAGTATGCAAGAGGTAGGCACAAATCGACGAACCCCCCGGGCAACGAACAAAAAATCATCAAGATAATAGTATAAAATAGTAACAAGAGATGGAGCAACCCATGGGCAAGCACATATCCACGAAAAACCTATCAGCAACTATACAACCCAGCAAATGGAAACAGGACGGGTGTACCGGCAACAAACGAAATGCTGATTCAATATCTGATTTGGCCAACAAGGCCCCCGGACCTGCCCTAGCAACTAACTGAACCGCCCGATCGAAGGAAGTCTATGAGACTGCCGCATCCGCTTTTGATATTGTTGAATTATTTAATTTTTATTGACAATACTGTTTTTAAATATTGGCTGCAACTTTATACTGGTAACAAAATGGCAAATATGGTCCTTTTTATGTGTTTTGACACTAATAAACACCTTTAAATAAGTGATAACCGCTAAGAATTATTGAATTAATATTGACAATACTGTATTGAAAAATGGCCTGCAACTTTATACTGGTAACAAAATGGTGAATATGGTCCTTTTTATGTGTTTTGACACTAATAAACACCCTTAAATAAGTTATAACTGCTAAGAATTATTGAATTTTTATTGACAATACTGTATTGAAAAATGGCCTGCAACTTTATACTGGTAACAAAATGACGAATATGGTCCTTTTTATGTGTTTTGACACTAATAAACACCTTTAAATAAGTGATAACCGCTAAGAATTATTGAATTATTGAATTAATATTGACAATACTGTATTGAAAAATGGCCTGCAACTTTATACTGGTAACAAAATGGCGAATATGGTCCTTTTTATGTGTTTTGACACTAATAAAAACCTTTAAATAAGTGATAACCACTAAGAATTATTGAATTTTAGTTTCAATAATTTTATTTAAAGATTTTCAAAAATAAAAGAAAAACAATGCTCATGTACAGTCAAGGCAAGTAGCATACAATAAGAATCATAACTCAATCAAATATACAATACACAGTTTGTATGCCTGTGAAGGATCATAATTAACTTTTTATAATTTTATACTTTTATATCTGTTTTATATTTTCATATCTGCTTAAGGTGTACTGTGTGTAAAAAAACATTGTTATCCTTAAAGTTGAATATTAGATGTGGTTGTTTATGCTTGAAACTGAGTGTAATATAATGTTACACTACCAGATAGTGTCTGCATACCAAAGTGAGAATCCTTTGTGTTCAAGAAGACATGTGCTTGGTTTGCTGCCAGAAGACACCTCCCTGAATCACAGCGCAAGACAGGAGATGGCTGACCATATACGGAACTGCTTATATATGTTATCTATTCTATGCATTCAGGATATACTGCACCAATTAGGATTGAACATGAGGACTTACGTTGCTATGTTAACCCTTTCCTATACTTGCTGCTATATGAACTTATGTGGCCTTAATAAAGTATGTCAGTGCGCTTCTGTATTCGGCTAAGAATGTCTATCCCTCGCAACTAGCACTTAGCTCATATCAATTAGGACAACGACAGTTACCTGGGGAACCTGGTCATCTGGCCCACAAAGGGTGTCATGACCTTATCATGCCAATATATCTTATGAAGTTAAAGTTAAAGAATACAGTGGAGCAATAACATTAAGGCACAACTATAAGGCTACTATGGGAATATTCCAGTCATAAATTCTAAGGACTAGAAACTCCAAGGACTAGAAACCAAGGCAGGCACATCTAAATTTCCAGGAGTCAGTGCGACACCAGTCCCCTAACACCAACCCCAACATAGGTGATGTCATTGGTACCAATGCCAACGAGGCTAACGTCAATGAATCCAACCTAAGCAGCTTCTGCACATATTACACTACAAATCTAGAATGAATCCATCTGTCCCATACAGTCACAAAAGTATGATACGAATGATTTTCCAAGGCAATGACCTTTTCATAGGTATAGGTGTTATTGATGGCCAACAACAGCGCCGAGATGGGCTGAGGAGCAGTTGATTTCCATCTTTGTACCAACATCAACTTAGCTATAGTCATATTTTACAGAGAAGTCTCTTATAAGGACCTAATGGCCGGAGAATTTTGAGCAACAAAATAGCAAGTTGCGAAGTATAGGAAAGCTGTAAATCAAACATTTCTGAAAGCATGTCAAAAACCTCTGTGCAGTAAGCATGAATAATTGGAAAATGCCCCAAAATATGAAATAGGGTTCCTTTGCCCTCACATCCTCTCCAACACTCTCCAGAGACGGAGGGGTAGGCCAGTTGTAAAACAGACGGGGTCCGGTACCATCTCAAAGTAATTTTCATTGCTGTTTTAACATGGGTACTACATTTCAAAGACACATGGATCAATTTAATAGCTCGCTGCCATTCAACCGGGGCAAAGGTCATTCACAAGTCCCTTTCCCAACAACGGAACGGGGTAGATTTAGCGAAGGATGATCTATCATATCATACAAAAATCGTAAACCCCTCATTCTTGTCGACAGCCATGTAAAGATCATACTGTTATGAGGTATAGATATAGAGGGGTTTTTGGATAAGAAATGCAATATTTGAAAATGTTTATAGAAATCCCCTAAAGGAGCTCCATATCTCTGTCTTAGTTCTGTAAAGGACAAGGTTTATTTACCATCCGTATAGAGCTGAGATATGGGAATGATCCCTTTTGCCTCCCAACCCGAAACATCTAGGTCCTCAATTTCCAAGGCCAAAAGTGACAGTGGCATATCAGAAATGTTAAAGTGCTTCGTAGGGCCCGATTTCTCATGAAGCACCATCCATGCAGACAGTGGGGCACGCATGACCGGGGAAAAAGACTTAGGCGTAGTAATGTTCCAGAAGGGCAGCCACAAGGCATTCCCAAGTTTTAAAGGAGATATGAATGATTGTTCTATGTGTAGCCACAGAGCTGAAGTGTCTATTGACCTCCACTTAGCGCATTGAATAGCAAGGGAAGCTAAGTAGTAGTTCCGCACAACTGGAACACCCAGGCCTCCCGCCAACTTATGTTTAAACAGGAAGCTTTTGTTAACGCTAGGTCTTTTGCCATTCCATACATACTTCGAGACTTCTCTCTGTATGGCTTCGAAAAAAGAAACAGGAAAGAGATTGGGAGGGTACGAAATAGATAGAGAAGTTTAGGTAATAGTAACATCTTAAAGGCAGCAACACAACCTATCCAGGAAACGTCTATCATCAACATGCGCTCAGTCTCATCTTGCAATATCTTTATCATTGGTACATAGTTGTGTTGGTAAAGTGACCTGGGAGAAGATGTCACATGTATTCCCAAATATTGAACATTATCACTCCTCGAATCAAAACTATATGTTGACTTCAAGGAATGAAGCAGAGAAGAGGAAAGATTGAGTGGGAGGGCCTGCGATTTGGCCAAGTTTAATTTGTAGTAAGACAACTGTCCAAAACTATGAATAATTTTCATGAGGCGAGGTATAGATGCCCGTGGGTTGGACAGAGTAAGAATGACATCATCAGCATAGAGCGATATAAGGTGGGTCTTATCTTTTACCTCTATGCCTCAAACACCGGGGTCCAATCTGAGGGTTTGAGCCAGCGGCTCCATAGAAAGAACAAAAATCACGGGGGACAAGGGGCACCCCTGTCTAGTCCCATTAGTAATTAAAAAAGGATCAGACACAGCACCATTGGTGAAAACTCTGGCAGAAGGAGCTGAATATAGTGCTTCAATAGCTCCCAAAATAGCACCTGAGAATCCCATGACTCTGAGTACCGAGAAGGCATACGACCAACAAATGCGGTCAAACGCCTTCTCGGCATCCAACGCAAGCACCACCACCTCCACCCTCTCAGAACTAATATGGTGCACCAAATTCAGAATGCGCCTAGTGTTATCGTATGATTGCCGCCCCTTTAACAAATCCCTCTTGATCATAGTTTATCAAACTTGGGAGACAATATGCTAGTCTGGTTGCTATTAACTTAGCATAAATTTCCCAGGCTTGGGCAAAGTAACCACCAATGCCTCCTGATTTTCCCTCGGGAAAGTTTTAGAATCGACCGCGGCCACCAAGAAAGACAACAGACGAAGCAAAATCGGAGAGAAATGTTTATAATATTAATTAGTGAAACCATCAGGGCCCGGGGATTTATGGGAAGGCAATGATCTAATTATAGACAATAATTCTGCAGGGGTAACGGGCACATTTAAAGAATCCAGCTGAGCCTCAGTAAGCCAAGGTAATCGGGCAGATTTAAGAAATAAATCAATATCAGACTATGTTGGGGGAACCATAGTAGAGTTATCTGCCATGTTATAGAGGTCTGCGTAAAAGGATTTAAAGAGGACCTTTCACGTCCTCATGTACATGTGGTTTTACATACCGCTAGAAAGCCGACAGTGCGCTGAATTCAGCGCACTGCCGGCTTTCCCGGTATGTGCCCCGGGGCTGGAGATATCAGCGGTCATAGTTTCACGGTTTACTGTCAGAAGGGCGTTCCTGACAGTCTAGCTGCACTGTGAGGAACGCCCTCCCTGACTGTGCTCGTCCATAGACTTGTACTGGTGGGCTTCCTTACAGCTCAGCGTCATCACCGGGCTGTAAGGAGTGCCCCCTCTGATAGTACTCGGCTCAGAGAGAGGGGGAGTTCCTTACCGCCCAGTGATGACGCGGGAATTCAGCACGCTGTCAGCTTTCTAGCGGTATGTAAAACCACATATACATGAGGACGTGAATGGTCCTATTCAAAGGCGTCAGCAATGCCTCTAGGGTCATAAATTTTGTGTGTGCCGTCCTTACTCTGAAGGAACGAGATCCTAGATTTGGCATGTTTTTGTTTAAGTTTGGAAGCCAAAAGTTTACCCACTTTATTCGACTGAGAATAGTATGTAGCTTTCAGTAAGTTGTTGGCGTAATGTTATTAATCTAGCTGCGTTGGAAGGAGAAGGAAATTGCTTATTACTAGTGTCAATGAGTTTTATTTGGTGAAGTAATCAGTCAATTTCTGCTAGTCTAGTTTTCTTTTTTATATGCCCAAGGCGAATAAATGTACCGCTAATAAAGGCCCTGTGAGAATTCCACAATGTCAGGGCTAGAAGCAGATGAAGTGTTGATCTGAAAGAATTCCTTCAGATCACTCTCCAAAACCGCCTTAAATTTGGGATGTGACATCAGATATTCATTACATCTCCACACATAAGACCTTGGACAGTCATAATTTTCTGCCAAAGTTAGGGTTATTGCTGCATGATACGACCACATTATTTGTGAAATGTCAGACTGTGTGGCAAGGGGAAGAGCAGATTGTTTAAGTAGAAATAGATCAATCCGAGAATAGTTATTATGTGCATTAGAAAAGAAGGTATAGTCTCTTTCCGTATTATGAAGAATACGCCAAACATCAAATAAATTATGGCGCCACCGGGCTTGCGAGAATGAAGGGTGACACAGCGAAAGACCAACAGTAGTATCTACTAGAGGGTCAGGCGCTATATTAAAATCTCCCATCAACAACAAACAACCTTGTTTCCTCTTGTCAACCGCAAGAGTCTCCCAAAAAATGCCACCTGTCTCCGGTTTGGAGCATATACTGACACCAGCGAATAGGTAACATTGTTAAGGAGACACACCAATACAACAAATTGCCCCCCAGGATCCAAATACTGAGACAGCAACTGAAATGCCACCAAATCCTTAATCCCAATTAATACTCCTCTACGTTTCGAGGAATAGTGAGCATGAAACACATATGGGTATGACGGATGATGAACACGAATAGCGTCCATTTTGAAAAGATGCGTCTCCTGCACCGCTAGAACATCACAGTTCTGAACTTGGGCCTCACGCCACAGGTTAGCTCTTTTTTTGAGGGGAGTGCAAACCCCTGACATTCATAGACATAATCTTAAGTACCATAATGCAAGTTAAGGGAAGCTATAAAAATCATATTACACAGACATATAAGAAACAATGATAAGAAGTAAAGCTGTCCCAGCGCCAAGTAGCCATTTCGTCCATAGTGCCAAAACCTGTAAAGAAACAAATCAGTCAACAAATCAGTCAAACTGTAGAACCTAAGGATAGTCAATCCTAAAGAAACCAGTAGAAAAAACATAGTACAGCAGACCAGCAGTTATTGCAATCTTGGGGGGATAAGTTCAACAGCAGAAGACATATAGAAGTCCAAGGTAGGATGAGCCTTTAGCTTTGTATCCCTGTGGTCGGATGTCTTCGGGATTTCACTGGGTGTCAGCCATCAGACAAGGGGCCAGGCGGTTGTTTAATTGGGAGGTCAACAATAGAGATGTTCCATTTACGTAGCAATGCTTTTCCTTCCTCTAGATTCTTAATTACATGAACAAGATTATCTCTGGTTATTATCACACGGACCGGGAATCCCCATTTATATAAAATGTTATTGTGGCGAAAGGGCTGCTGTGATAGGGATAAGTTGGCGTCTCAGTTGTAATGTTGCAGCCAATAGCTCCGAAAAAATGGATATCTTGTGATATGGTTCAGGTAGACGATCCAGTTTACAGGATGTCAGCAGCACTAGGTGTTTAGTGTGATAGAAATGAATCTTCGCCAGGACATCTCTAGGTACGGAATCATCTAAATGCGAAGGTCTGGGGACTCTATGGGCTCTATCAATAGTTAAGTCCATAGCTGTGAGATCTGGCAGCAAGGTTCGCATCAGATCTTGAAGAAAAGTAGTTAGGTTACCTGCCGGCACATTCTCTGGAATCCCTCTGAATTTCACATTGTTTCTTCTCGATCGGTCCTCTAAGTCAGCTATTTTTGGCTTCAGAAAAGACACATCTTTTTCCACTTCATAGTGGGCATCTATAAGATCATTGTGTGACGCAGCAAATTACGCCATTTTAGATTCTACATGCACAGTATGGCCCTTCAGATCTTGAATGTCTCGGTCCAGTGGCTTGACCATAAGAGACATATCCACCTTCAATGACTTACAGAAGGCTGTGAGCATAATTTTCATAGAGGCCTCAGTTAGTAAATTCTCTGATGCCGGTATGTCGGCAAAAAAAATCTGCAGGAAGATGCATGTTGTGTATCCTTGCTCAACTCACTAACATGAAGATTGGCATCTTGGAGCCTGGGTCTTTGTTTGGCCGGGCTAGCGGTAGGAGACTGGGGTGCCGCTGCCAAAGAGGGAGATGAAGGCCCGAATGCACCATTTTGTAAAGGCAGGCGGTCCGTGCAGGCTGCAGCCTACTTTGAAGAAGGACCAGGAGAACGCGATCTCAAGGAGTCCAGCATCTGAGGTATCGATGGAGCCGAAAAGGTTCTACGCTGAGCAGAGAAGGTAAGTGGCTCATCTGGAGGGTCGTGGGAAGAAGTCAAAGCTCCGGAGGTATTGCCTGAGCGCAGTCTGGTGCCATCTTGGCTTCCCTCGCTTCCGTGAGGGAAGTAAAAGTAGGATATTTTTTGCGGCTTGGCCGCCGTTTTCTGCTTTTTTGGCATCCCTGAGGATATAAGGTGTTCACCTTCCAGTGTCGGCTAACGAAAGCCACGGGCTCGTTGCTAGGAGTATCACTATGAGAGGCTCAGTCCGGGAGCTGAGGAACTACGCGGCCATCTCGGTCCACAGTTAAGCCCCGCCCCCGAATTATTGAATTAATATTGACAATACTGTTTTTAAATATTGCCTGCAACTTTGTACTGGTAACAAAATGGCGAATATGGTCCTTTTTATGTATTTTGACACTAATAAACACCTTTAAATAAGTGATAACTGTTAAGAATTATTGAATTATTGAATTAATATTGAAAATACTGTATTGAAAAATGGCCTGTAACTTTGTACTGGTGACAAAATGGCGAATATGGTCCTTTTTATGTATTTTGACACTAATAAACACCTTTAAATAAGTGATAACCGCTAAGAATTATTGAATTATTGAATTTTTATTGACAATACTGTTTTAAAATATTGCCTGCAACTTTATACTGGTAACAAAATGGCGAATATGGTCCTTTTTATGTGTTTTGACACTAATAAAAACCTTTAAATAAGTGATAATCGCTAAGAATTATTGAATTAATATTGACAATACTGTATTGAAAAATGGCCTGCAACTTTGTACTGGTGACAAAATGGCGAATATGGTCCTTTTTATGTGTTTTGACACTAATAAACACCTTTAATTAAGTGATAACCGCTAAGAATGATTGAATTTTTATTGACAATACTGTTTTTAAATATTGCCTGCAACTTTATACTGGTAGCAAAATGGCGAATATGGTCGTTATGTCTTTCCCCACATTAAAAGCCTTTATTACAGATAAGTGCAGATATTATTGGATGATAATTCAGTTTTCTTTGGCACAATAGTACTGAATAATGTTATGCCTTGTAAGAACAGTGAATAAGCCCCTTATAATAAACGCCTTTAAAAAGGCTTTTTTTTACAGATATGTGCAGATATGGCTTTGGCACAATAGTACTGAATAATGTTATGCCTTGTAAGAATAGTGAATAAGCCCCTTATAATAAAAGCCTTTAAAAAGGCTTTTTTTACAGATACGTGTAGATATTAGTGTATGATATTTCACTTTTTTTTGTTGTACTGCACTGCAAAAGGCTTGTTGTGTTCCACCTTGACAACACAGATATAAGTAAAGAGCAGCAGTGTAACGGCAGTGAGTGCTGCAATGTGAATTATGCTGCAAATTCTTGCTGTAAATGAGCCAGCAACCACCCCAAATTCTTCTCTCAATTCCTCCCTATACTTTCCCTACAGTTCTAAGGCTCAGCCTCTTTCCCTGAACTTCTATATGTTTTCTAAGTCTTTCCCTAGCTCCTGCCGACATCTGTCCCTACAGTAAGAGCGATGTGGAATGACTGTACCTAAAATGGCTGAGGGTTTTTATAGGGCTGTGACATCACAGGTCCTGCTGGCTGCTGATTAGCTGCACACTTGGCATTGTGGGTGATCCCGCGCTCCCAGAGTCCCTTCCCCCTTGTCCTAACATGTGCAGCAGCCATTTTATAAAAAAAATGCAATTTGATGCATTGAAGCGTGAGGAAATCCGGAATCGTGGCGAATCGAAGATTTCCTGATATTCGTATCGAATTCCACTTCTGCAGAATCGATTCGCTCATCTCTAAACCCATGGTTGGCTGGGTAAGGGGAAGAGACTCAGAGAGTATTCAGCTAATTATTTAGTCTTCTGCCAGCTATGAAGCAGGACAAATGTGAGAGTTTTAGCTCTGAGACACAGAGTGCGAGAGTGAAACCTATGTATATTGCTGCAGTCCTGAGGCAGGAAAAATATTGATGTCAGTCTGAGAGAGAGGAGTGGAGAATTACAGATGCCATTTTGGAGGAGAATCTGAGGTTATCTGGAGCCTTAGAGCACAGACTCAACTTCCCACAGGATGAGCATGGTCATTTCTGAGAGTCTATTTATTGCACACAGCAAAAAAGGTAGAGAATTAAGAGTTTAGCAACTTATTGCTATTATTGGATTTATATTTCTGTAGATTATCACCCATCTCATCCCTATCCTACAATGGAACTCCCATTGAGAACTGTATTGCTGCACTATTTTGGAAGTTGTATAGTTTCTGTAGCATTACTGTAGTACCACCGGACTCATTGAGCTGATGACCACCATAGGAAACTGACCAGTGTAAAGTAGCACCACCACCAGGTACCCTGCAGGCGCCTTCAGCACTGTGATTCAAGAGGTGGGCAGGAGGAGATGGTTGAGAGTTTTGGTTACCTTGACGAGTGCTATTGCTTCAACTATTACTCCCATCCTCCGGATTGAATCTAGTAGGTTGCTGCAGGTGCAGTCGGGTTTTGCCCTCATTCCAGAAAATGCTATGTTGAAGAAGCTGCTATGACTTAAAAGCAAAATAATTAATGTGACATTAACCAAAAATATTCAGTGCATCAAAGCGTCACAGTTAAAGCAATGTATATAAATACATAGTATACATGTCGAAATGCCTCAAAGTTGCAGTGTGTAAACAGAATGTATGACTATACACAGTACATAAGGCATACTTAGCCTATTGTGAGTGAGGGACTAGCCATAGTCTTGATGAAATTTGTTAAAAGTAAAGCTGAACCATGTTTTCTAGACTTCAATAGGGAGGGCATTCTTGTGGAAGGTGGTGGATTCCAGTTATCCCCGACAACCACTTCACTGTACTGAAGAAAAAAGAACTCAAAGGCATGGCAACACTACACACGTTGTTAATACTTGGTTATCAAGACTCAACACTTTGATCACCTAGACCTGTGTTGGCGAACCTATGGCACACGTGCCAGAGGGGGCACTCAGAGCCCTCTCTGTTGGCACATGCGCCGTCGTCCTGATCGAACACTAACGGGGAATCCGGTACAGGATTCCCTGTTAGTGAGCGATCACTTCTTTCAGCTGTATGTGCAAATATTCTAGATATGTTTTCTCATTTTGTCTCTCATAGTTGAGGTCTACCTATGATGTCAATTACAGGACTCTCTCATCTTTTTAAGTGGGAGAACTTGCACAATTGGTGGCTGACTAAATACTTTTTTCCCCACTGTATATATATATATATATATATATATATATATATATATATACATATATACTGTATATTAAATATACATATTTTACCCAAAAAATACACTCACGTTTGGCTGAATTGCTGGGTGCAAAGGAAATGGAGGAAGCTTATGTGCAGCTCTGTCTGGCAGTAGTGAAATTCTCACATCGGGCAGACTTCCTACTTCACACTACGATCTGTTGGATGAGTTACTGCTTGTGAGGAGGAGGGGGAGGGGCGGTACAGGATGCTGCTAAGTGTCGAGAAGCTTTGCCATCATGGATCAGCAGACCCTGCATTTGCTAATGCTTTCTGTACTCCCGATCCATTTGTCCTAATAGTAGGCAAAGTATGGGGCCCCTATGGGTGTGGGGGACCTGGGCAATTGCCCAGTTTTCCCCCCCCTAACACTGTCCGTGGTGGGGGGGCCACTTCGGAGCATAAACTACTGTGTGGGGGCCAAAAGCAGAGCATATAATGCTGTGAGGGGGCTCAAAGTAGAGCATATAATACTGTGTGGGGGACCACTGTGGAGCATATAATACTGTGTGGGGGCCACTGTGGAGCATATATATTATATCTATCTGCTGGTATGTGTAATCCATCTGGACCCATATACTGAATACATCTGCTGCTCCATTCATAATTTACCTCTGCTTGCTGATTTCATTATATCTTTCTGCTGGTATGTTATTTTCCACTTTGTAATTGTATTAAGTTTGAAATCACTGTCTCAATCCCCTGCTGATTTCTCACCTACCCCTTCCTGATGTCTCTGATTCTATCTGCATGTTTCCACACCCCCTATTCACACCTGATACACATGAAACAAATGTATTCCAGTTAGTATAAATCCTAGAGCAGTGGTCAGTAATGACCTTGGTCAGTGCATTTTCCAAGTGCAGTTTCTAAGTGTATAGACCAGAATTAGGCCAGAATTGGACCAGAAAGGAACTGAAGGTAACTAGCCACTAAAAGGAAACTTGGTTATTAACTATAGAAATGCTTCTTACTTTAATCACTGTTGTTCTTCCCATTCTTGTATAAACCACTTTTCCACCCCAAACCAGCCATGTCACTAAGAATATCTTTATCTCTCCATCTATTCTACCCCACCATCTGACAGCTACTCACACACCTACAAGCTTTCCGCCCCAGACACACACAACCTCCCCACACTTTCTCCTATTTACACCTGCTATCCCTCTCCCTGCTACTCCTTACTTCTGGTGACATATCTCCTAATCCTGGACCGCCCCAGCACCTCCCTGCTGTCGGATCTTTCCACACAACCGGCATCTGCGCACGGAACCCCCTAAATCTTACACCTATCTTACCTGCTCCTGCCCCTCCCCACACACTCCCCGGTGCACTATGGAATGCTCGCTCTGTATGCAACAAACTTGACTACATCCATGACCTCTTCATTTCTCATAAACTATCATTTCTTGTTATCACAGAAACGTGGATAACACCCTCAGACACCACCTCCCCTGCTGCCCTCTCCTATGGAGGTCTGCAATTCTCGCATACTCCCCGCCCCAACAATAAACCTGGAGGTGGCGTAGGCATACTCCTTTCTGATGATTGCTCCTTTGCCCCAATACAACCGTTACCTGCTCTCACCCTCCCCTCCCCTCCTTTGAAGTGCACTCTGTTCGCATTTACTCACCCTCCAACCTTCAACTGGCCGTCATATATCGACTGCCAGGACCTACCGCTGCCTTTATCGACCACTTCACCACCTGGCTAATGCACTTCCTATCCACAGACACCCCCACCATCATCATGGGTGATTTCAACATCCCATTAACACAACCCACCCCTCTGCTTCCAGTCTCCTGTCACTCACTACCTCCTTTAGTCTCTCTCAATGGTCCTCCTCTGCCACCCACACAAAGGGACACATGCTCGACCTCATATTCACCCGCCTCTGCTCTCTAGTCAGCCTCTCTAACTCTCAGTCCATGCTCTCTGACCACAACCTGCTGGCATTCTCGGCCCTCTCCTTGGTAATAGACCCCCCAATCCCTAAACCAACATGCCCCCACAGGAACCTTAATCGCCTTGACATCCACACGGTCTCAGACTCTCTCCGACCACTCTCTGACATATCCTCAATCCAGGACGCAGATACCTCTGCGGACTTCTACAACACTACCATCACTGCAGCCCTTGACTCTGTGGCCCCTCTCACTAACACCAGAAATCGGCCGATCAATAGGCAGCCCTGGCACACTGACTGGACTAAAAAACTGAGGCGTGCCACACGGGTTGCAGAACGCCTCTGGAAGAAAAGCCACTCCCAGGAGGACTTCCTTAGGTATAAAGAGGCAGTTCTCACATTCAAGAATGCACTCACCTCTGCAAAGCAGGTCTACTTCTCCACACTAATATCTGTCCTATCCTGCAACCCCAAACAGCTATTCACTACCTTCAACTCCCTTCTCTGTCCTCCTGTGCCCCCTCCGACACCACTTATCACAGCTGATGACTTTGCCTCTTATTTCAAAAGCAAAATTGACACCGTCAGAGACAATCTCACCCTACACCCCCAACAACCACTCTATCCAACTGCTCGGTGCTCTTCATCTTTAACCTGTTTCTTCACCGTCACTGATGAAAAGCTCTCCACCCTAATCTCTAAATCCCACCTCACCTCCTGTGCACTCGACCCAATCCAGTCACATCTCATCCCAAAACTCTCGGAAGACATTATTCCTGCTCTAACCCATACCTTCAACCTATCCCTAACCAATGGATCCTTCCCTTCCGCCTTCAAACATGCTACCGTCACATCTATACTTAAGAAACCCTGGACCCATCCTCTCCAGCCAACATTCGCCCCATCTCACTGCTTCAAAATTGCTGGAGCAACACGTTCACTCTGAACTGTCCTCCTATCTCTCGTCCAATATGCTCTTTGACAGACTACAGTCAGGCTTCAGACCCCATCACTCCACAGAAACTGCCCTAACCAAGGTGACTAACGACCTTCTAACTGCCAAAGCCAAACGTCACTAATCTGTCCTCCTACTCCTCGACCTCTCCTCTGCCTTTAATACAGTCGACCATTCCCTCCTGCTAGAAACTCTCTCATCCCTTGGCATCTCAGACCTGGCCCTTTCCTGGATCTTCTCATACCTCACCAACATTCAGCGCCTCTCACTCACACACTACCTCCCTGCCACACCCTCTTTCTGTAGGTGTCCCCCAAGGCTCCATCCTAGGACCCCTCCTTTTCTCCATCTACACCCTCGGCCTTGGCCAACTCATAGAATTCCATGGTTTCCATTACCATTGCTATGCCGACGACACCCAAATATATCTCTCTGGACCAGACATTACCGCTCTGATGTCTAGAGTCCCAGAATGTCTAGCAGCCGCAGCCTCCTTTCTCTCCTCCCGTTGTCCCCCACAATCACAAGCTTCAAGAAGGCCCTGAAGACTAACCTATTCAGGAAGGCCTATAACCTCCAATAACACTACTGTCACCACACCACTACCTGTACAGTCTCTCCCCTCACATTCTGTCTCTATCCCTCTTCCCTCATAGATTGTAAGCCCTTGCGGGCAGGGCCCTCTATCCCACTGTACTAGTTGGTCTCTGTTAGCATTATCTGTTTTGTATAACTTGTGTACCGTATGTAAATCCTCAATGTAAAGCACCATGGAATTAATGGTGCTATATAAATAAACAATAATAATAATAATAATAATAATAATATAATACTGTGTGGGGGCCACTGTAGAGCATATAATATTGTGTGGGGGGCCACTGTAGAGCATATAATACTGTGTGGGGGCCACTGTGGAGCGTATAAAACTGTGCGGGGGCCCACTGTGGAGCATATAATACTGCGTGGGGGCCACTCTGGAGCATATAATACTGTGAGAGCCACTATGGAGCATATAATACTGTCTGGAGGACACTGTGGAGCGCATTGTACTGTCTGGGGGCCAATGTGGAGCGCATTGTACTGTCTGAGGGCCACTGTGGAGCGCATTGTTCTGTGTGGGGGCCACTGTGGAGCATATAATACTGTGTGGGGGCCACTATGGAGCATATAATACTGTCTGGAGGCCAAGGTGGAGCGCATTGTACTGTGTGGAGGCCACTGTGGAGTGCATTGTACTGTCTGAGGGCCACTGTGGAGCGCATTGTACTGTGTGGGGGCCACTGTGGAGCATATAATACTGTGTGGGGGCCACTCTGGAGCATATAATACTGTGAGGGCCACTGTGGAGCATATAATACTGTCTGGAGGCCACTGTGGAACGCATTGTACTGTGTGGGGGCCACTGTAGAGCGTATAATACTGTGTGGGGGTCCACTGTGGAGCATATAATACTGTGTGGGGGCCACTGTGGAGCATATAATACTGTCTGGAGGCCACTGTGGAGCACATTGTACTGTCTGGGGGCTACTGTGGAGTGCATTGTACTGTCTGGAGGCCACTATGGAGTGCATTGTACTGCGTGGGGGCCCTTCACTATTTATATCACCCAGTATCTGTTTTATAGCAGACCTGATATTAGTACAGGCTGTAATAACATTGCACAGTCACTATAAAACAGATCCTGTGCAATGTAAATAGTAAACATTATTTGTTCAAAAGTATACCAAATGCAAACTTCTACCTTTCAGTACAAAGTTGTTTGTATTATTGAAAGATCTGTAAAGCCCCATTCACACGATCGTATTTTGCAGGTCCGTAACTGTCCGCAATTGTGGATCTGCACAGTATTAAGGTTAAATTGTCATGTCATGTTGGCACTTTGTGATAATTTAGTGTGTTTGGTGTTGCAGTTTGGGCAATCGGTCTCTAAAAGTTTCGCCATCACTGACCTCGACCTTACTCACCACAAAAAGCAGATGCTACAGGAAGCCCAAGGAGCTACACTAATGTGATGCTAGCACTTTGCTCAGTCAGCTCTGGTAACTATCTGATGCTGGTAACTAAAAAAGTACAAACAAACACACTGAATAAATGAGCATATATGACACAGATAACCCTCTTCCCCGAATGACAACGTGAATATGGCCAACCAGAGAAACACTTGCAAATGGGACATGTAAATATCAGTTAATCAAGTACACCATAACTATACGTCCCACATAGCCAATGCATAAATATAGAAATCATGGGATGACAAAATATAAGAAGAAGCGAACCCTAGACCTAAATAAAGGACTAAGGATAAGCGACCAACCATGTATGCAAAACAGATCCTTAATAGTAATCACAAATCATATACAGTATGTGTCTGTTAATAGGTTTTATGCAAGAACAGATCAAAGGGGAGCCTATGTAGAGTGGTGCAGTGTGGGCTAGTGTTAAGCCCCTTGCAGACGACCGTGTGAAAAATCAGTGTGCTATCTGGGTTTTTCCCGGATAGCACACTGACCCATTCATTTCTATGGGCCTGTACACTTGACCATGAATTACACGGGCCACAAAATATAGAACAGGTCCTATTCCTGCCCGATTTTTCGGCCGTGCTTCCGCGGCTCCTATTCATTGAATGAATGGGGCCGTGGAAGCATAGCCGGTGCACGGGCAGCACATGGATGACATATTTGTGCCGCACGCGTGCTGGCCGTGACGTTCATTCACAGCTGGCAGTAAGCGCCTAGTCGTGTGCAACCAGGCTATGTTTAGAGAAATTGACCAGCAGATATCAAATCACTGACTACCCCAGGGCCTAGTGAGAGGCTTGTACATTTCAGCATTTCAGTCAGCTGAGTGAGTGACCTGGTGTGTTCAGTGTAGCAGTAACAAGCTTAGCAAGCTCAGCAGCACTTTCCTCTCCGCTTTCTTCGTGCGGAAACCGAGCGGAAACCACACGGACCCCATTATAGTCTATGGGGTCCGCGGGTTTCCCAGGTAAACCACTTTGTATGCGTATAGGTTTCCATTTGGGGAGTCCGCTTGGGAAAACCCGAACGCAGATGTGAACCGGGCCTACGTGAAATTTTGTGCAATGGACACCCTGCAAATTTGCAGCTGTGGATAGTTGGGTAATTTGTGAAAGGTAGTGGTGTAGTGGACATGAGGACTCACAGAGTTTAATAGGTTGTGCCGTTAAGGACACTTATCCCCTATCCACAGGACGGGAGTCTGGGAGTCGACCAGCAATCAGGAGAATGGGGAACCGAAAGTCCCCCTAAAGGCTCCTTGTGAATGGAGTGCCAGTGTGCTTACATAGTAGAGGAGGTTGGATGAACACTCAGGTCCATCAAGTCCAACCTATAACCCTGCAGTGTTGATCCAGAGGAAGGCAAAAAATCACATGAGGCAGATGTCAATTGCCCCATGTGAGGGCAACTCACCTCTTCTCAACTCATAAAAACCTGAATCAACTTGTCTTTACCAAAAATCTAAAACCTGTAACCTTTTTTGAATGTTTTCCATTCAAGAAAGGCACAATGAATTCACCATCACAACATAGCCTCACGGCTCTTACAGTAAATAATCCCTGTCTACGATACTGGAGAAATGTTCCTTCCTCTAGGCATAGAAGATGCACTCTTGTCACTGGCACCAGCCTAGGTGTAAAAATATTATCAGAAAGGTCTTTTAACCCCAAGTATGTTAATCTATTGTTGTAGTCCAATCCACCTGTGCCCCTAATTATCTTGGTGCCCTTCTCTGTACTCTCTTTACTTCAGTTATTTCCTTGTACACTGAGGCCCAAAAATGTGCACAATAGTGAATGTGTGGCTGTACTAATGATTCGTGTTAAAGTATAACTATGTTCTTGTCATGAGCGTCTATGCCTCTTTTGATATATCCCAGAATTTAATTTGCCCTGGCAGCTGCTGTCACTATAAAGGTAAAAACTCCAAGTCTTTTTCAGTGACAGTCTTACCCAGTATTTACTACTAAGCACATAATAATACATTTAATTTCTTTGACCAAAATGCATAACCTTACATTTACTTGACCGGCGCGCCATTCACTACTTTGGGACTGTAATTTCTGGCAGCACCCGCAGCCACTTAGAAGTGAATGGAGCACCAGTCAGGCAAGCATACTGGTGCTCCATTCATAAGGAGGCTTTAGGGGACTTACAGTCCCTCGTTCTGCTGATGGAATTGGCATTTGGGTCCCTAATGATCGGACACTTATTCCCTGTCCTGTGGATAGGGGATAAGTGTCCTTGATGGCACAACTTCTTTAAGGGCAGCATCTTTACTAAATGGCTGATGCAACCCTGCGAATGGCAACTAGGTGGGGCAGGCTGTGGCAGAGAGCAAGTTGGGTTGTCGTACTTCCTGCCACAGCCTTCCCCACCAACTTTGGCAGGGGCACGGTAGGATTCTAGAAAGCCATCTGTCACTTTGAATGCAACCTGACTCTGGCGGATCTGTTGGAGTATTACATGGTCCCCAGCCCCAATAAAGGACTGCTCAGAAAATTGTTGTGTCACTGTTGTAATACACTGAAAGCATGACAAAATGTGAAAAAAGAACATAAAATTAGGCATTTTTCTACATAGCAATGTGGGCATCTTGGCTAAGAGTATGCTCCCGACCTGAGGAAAGCATGGGGAAAGGAAAGTGGAAAAAATTGTCAGGAACAAGACAAGAAGGAAAGACAATAAGGAAAAATAATGGAACAGAACAGAGGCGGAGAAAACTGAAAAACAGCACAAGAAAGGAAAAAAAAAAATCTACTATTACAATCCCACCAGAGAGCATCAGGGTGGACCAATTGCTTGAAACCTGTTGGGCCAGTTATCTTGGACACGCTATCACTGGCCAGTAAAACACAACATGGCAATCTTATTATACCATAGGCGATGGACAGCTCAAGCCAATCAGCATTATTGTTGCAAGGTAGTATAGTATGCAAGGTACTAAATTATGTTTTATTATGCCTACTAATGCCTTGTTTATGTCCAAGCAAAGGATAGGTCTGTCCAGGTTAGATTTAGCAAGTTTTAGCTTTAGACCCAAAGGACTGGACTTCTAGGAACACCATAGCACTAAATTGTGAGATTCAGTTGTCTGCCGAGGGATAATTTACACAGCGCTATTAAAACCAAGGTCACCTGCCCAGCACTGATCCATATTGGGGCATTATGTGGACACACTATTGGAGTTTCATTGAGGCACTGTATGACATTATTTGGATACTGAATATTATTTTCTGAATGGCAGCGTTGTGTCTGCAATATACAGTATTGCAATAGTAAAAGCTTTCTGTATAACAGTATCACACAGGTTCTGAATGGAAGTATTATTCAAGCGCTGTCTAAGAATATCAAATTAGTATGGAGTCCTGCTATGCTCAGTGTCCAAACCCATTTTCTATAAAACCTGCTCTGATAGCTTTCCACTAAAATGCCATCTGCTGCTTTTGACCCCTTTGCAAATCTTAGATATTGGAATGATGCTATTATATGCAATCTCCAGGCTATTATCACAAAGAATTTCAGACTGACAGAGCCAGGGGCACTAGAATTATTGGTAAGGGAGTGGTTTGAATTTATGTTATTTTTTTTTTTTTTTTTAGGTTGACAAATGACTTCTGAGTCTAACGTGTTCAGCAAGTTTACAGAAAAGCATTATATATTAAAGTTTATATTATTCTTTAATGGATTTATAAGGGTGATACAATTATAATACAGCGTAAGACAGTCATACAAAACTCCCCCACCCCAAAAAAACAAAATGCATACAATAATACCTTATATTAGGGATCAGGCAGATACATGTTTCACAGCCGTGAGTTGTACAGATCTGTAATACATCGCCCAGCAGTCTATGGGAACATACTGTGCCTCATACATGTCTATAAGAAAGGAATTTTTTTCTTAATGGTGTCAGAAGATCTTGGTGGTCTTCTGACCTGTATGTGTTAGGACAAGTCTAGGCAATCTGACACTATAATTGACCTTATCTTGAGTCAACTTTTAAGAAGGTTAATAGAACAAGGTATTGTCTTGTGTCTGTAGGGCTCTTGGTACTCAACATGCAATTGACATAGATAAGATAAATGTGTCTGAGGTTGTTTTTTCCAGAAACAGTGCCATCCTTGCAAATAGGCTGTATCTGGTATAGCAGTTCAGTCTGTTGTACAGACTGGTGTACAGTGCTTTAGGTTATGAGAAGTCTTCCTCTTGACTCCTCTGATTCTGGTGTAGTTTCAGCACAATTCTGCTGTCAGGGGGGTGTTTCCTGTCTGTCTGCTCCAGTCTAGGACCACCCACCTGACAGTAGAGAGCTATTGCTTTATCAACACATCCTGTTATAAGGAAGCTCTACTTTTCTCAGCCACTAGCTTGTGTGCATAGGCGGTAGTTGCACCATTGCACTGGAGTCCCTAGAGGGGGCCCATAGGCACATCTGCCATCTAAGAAGACACTAGTATTATAAATGGCATATGTTCCATTGTTTCCCACAAGTATCGGGCAAAACAGTTCACATTTACCCATATTTTACCGTTCATGCGCTTCATTTATTAGGTGACTTTAAGAATGTATAAGTATAAGGTCTTATCTCTTCACTATAATTCCCATACAGTGATATAGTGCTGTGCAGAGATCCAGGAAAGATAGACTGCAACAAAGCTATATGTTTGCTTCAGGCTGCAAGATATTATATTTGCTGATATGAAACACATTCCTGAACTATGCTGTGAATTATCCTAATACACCAAAGAAATAGTGCATGTTCACTTATCCACACAATTTTACGGTTACAATATATCATATTACTTGTAAATCATATTGCTAATCTTGTACTGCATTCTGTTGTATTGTGCTATGTGAGTGCCGACTGTATTTTTCTGCAAAACTGCATTTATAATTCTATTGGGTGATATTGTACACCCCAATAAATCAGTACTCAGCCATTGAATACCCTGTCATCCCAGCACTGATGCTCCTGTGCTCACCAGACCATAAGCGCTGACACCCAATGTGATATCACTTGGATTCTGTAGCCAATCACGAGCCTCATCTACTGTAACATGTGCATGAATGGGAAGAGTGACAGTTGCTTCTCCCCGCTCCAAGTTCAGTACACAAGCTCTACTATGCCAAACATGTATGTATATAGTGTAGTCAGGCAGATAGTGGTCAGCAAAAAAGTGTAACCAACAGATATCTGAAGTGTATGACTAGCTTAACCTCCTAAGGATGTTACTTATATTTTGATTCGTTGCTGCCTACCCACATGAAGACTTATGTTGTCCTTGCTAGTAGACATCACTTCTCAGTTACTGGAAAATTCTGCTTGACCAAGACGGTAAAAATCGAAGTTTATTGTGTAACTTTAAAAAAGTAAATATACGTTCTAGATGAACTGAAAAAAAAAATGTTTATACTGTCCCTTTAAATGTCATTTCTACCATTTCTACTTTCTACTTTTGTTGGCATTGTGTAGTTGTTTTTTTCAGTGAGATAATGCCACTATCATGGTCACTAGGTCTTCCATGATTGATATCCACTAGTGCATATATTAACACACTATATAACAAGTGAATTCTATGTATAGCCGATGTTGCAGAATATGGAGATAGATGGATGGCATCCACTACTATCACTTGATCATTATCCAGTCCATATTCACTTCTGTCTGGATGCAATAAAAGAAATTTTCTACTACTTACCATGATACGCAGCCACATTGTGGTTCTCATAGTAACCCGGCCGCTCTTTCGGCATATTGGCATTCACCCCACTTGGCGCCTGATGATTGGATGTCACATGATGTATGAATCAGCTATGCTGCCTCCGATTGGGCAGCTGCCTAATAGAGTAAGAGCGATGTCCTTTATATAGACCAGGTTCTGGCAGCATTTTGGGCATGGTGATCTTCCCACCATTATAACATCATGCTGCCAGATCAAATGAGGGCCTAAATCTGAGCCTTGGCAGCTTTAATTTTTAGCCCCTTAAAGGGGTATTCCCGTGAACATAATCATATCTATATATGTAGATAATTAAAAGTTAAACATTTTTGCAAATATAAGTAGTTAAACATTCTGCAGAGTTTTAAAGATTTTCTCTATCTTAATGGTGACATTCTGTTGTCTTGATCTGTTGCCAATGGATACGACCAAAAATGCAGAAACTTTCTATGGTCTGGGACTTGTCAAAGGGGACAGGTTGGGGATGGCCTTGTATGTCAGAGTTAGCATTTTAAACTCTATTTGCAGGGCAATGCGAAGCCAGTGAAGGCTGGGGAAAAATGAGGAAAGAGGTGGATTAAGCAAGCAGAGTATGAGCAGATGTACAGGAGGAGAGCGAGATCATTTGCTGAGAGGCTCAGAGAAGGATATGTTGAGGTTGTGGACTAGCATTTTTGTAGTTTCAGAGGTGAGGAAACAGCAGATTCAATGAATGTTTTGGATTTGGAAGGAGGAGGTATTGATTGCATGGATGTGAGGCTTTAAGGATGGGTCAGAATGAAAAGTTACCCCAAGTCAAAGGGCTTATGGTACTTATTTAGAGATTATTATTATTATTATTTAGAGATATATTTGAGTGTCATCATGTAACAGTGATATTGAAAGCCATGGGACTCTATGGTTTGGCCTAGGCCGAGGATATAGATGGAGAACAGTAGGGACCCCTATATAGAGATGTCAAGGTGAAGAGATGTGTGTGTGAGTGGAAGATGCTAAATAGGCAGTTGGTGAGGTATGAAGGGATCCAGGAGAGGAACAAGTCAGTGATACTAAGGGATGAGAGAGTATTCAACTGTGTCAAAGGCAGAGGACAGGTCTAGAAGGGGGAGAACAGAGTAGTGCCATTTTTCTTTGGCAGTGAGTAGGCCATTTGTGACTTTGGTTAGGGCAGTTTCAGCATTGTGATAAGCCAATCTGTTATCTGCATCAGTCTGGAGCCCAGAGTGTTCAGAACATTTCTTAGATTGGATACAGTTATATCCACTTAGCTGAGAGCAGTATGTATGCTGCTTTTTGGTATATAATAAAGTTTATAATCTATAGCAGATTTACTGAAGTGTTTGTGCCTATATCTCATTTTACAATCCACCAAAATTTGACTCATAAACTTTCATCAAATTAAACAAAAGTGTCTAAAGATGCCTTATATTTTTCATATAGCACGAGCTATCTGATACACTTGGTACATTTTAAGACTGCCTGTCTAAGCTTACATTGTGAGTTACTGGCTCCATGCACTGTGACAAATGATTGGTGGAAGGGCCCTCATTGACACTATATTGTTGACCTATTCTAATAATAGATTAGCAATTTCTACTCTTGGACAAGCCATTTATGTACATACCATTGGGGAAAAAAAAACTTTACATTTAGCTTGTCTGACAGCTGTAGGCTCCCCTGTGAAAGCACTATAACATACAAGTAAAAATATTTTCGGCTGATATTTTCCTGCATTCAAAATTTTCTTACTCGGTCACCATAATTGATATGAATGTAGCTGTACTGGTAGGTAATACCCCATTTTGGGTAATGGGATGGATCTAAGGGGTATATTTATGGCCTGTGCCAACCAGTGTAACCACTAGATCTCAGCTCTCAGAGGTTAAACTGGCCTTAGGGGTGTACCAAAGAGAACACCATTGGCCCTGAAGGTCTCAAGAACTGAATTGGGCACAATGGGAATCTATAATAGTGTAACTTAATTAATTTAATGGATTAACTGCTAATGGAGAAACATGGACCTGAAAACCAGCCATTGGGTGGGAAAATATTCCCAAATCCATTCCTAGTGTTGCAACTATCTTTCAATTTAAACAAAAGCCAAATAATGGAGAAAAAAAGGGGATGCTGGTCACTGGGGCAAATAATCCAGTATAAGGCCAGTTTCTAAAAACAACCTAATATAAAACCTATTTTAACTATTTATGTATCATTAACAGGAAGGTGGTTGTAAAAATGTGATTCATCCCTGTGGATTGTATATAAAGATATATGACCATTGCTACCCTTAGGCAAAGACACACCCTCCTTACATCTTCCAAATTCTCAGAAAGTGAGTAGTAACCTTAAAAAAAGGCCTCGATAAAAAGATATCAACCCACCGCCAACCATCATAACACTGACTCTTCATTATTGGAAGGTTTCTTTATATACAAATACTGTATATAGTGTTATATTTTAATCTTGATCTTTCCATCTTGCATAGGAAATACTGGGCAACATAGGGGAATTTCACCTACAATCATCATATTTTGCTCAATGATTTGTCATTGGGGAGGTCTGTGGCCTGGACCATACAAATTTGGTTGCTTGGAAGATGCCACAGGGAGACTATACCAGTTGCCTGGATATGACATACCTTTTGCAGAGGAGCTCAATTATGGTTAAAAGGGGGGGGGGGGGATTCCAAGCAGAGGAAATTGCCTCTATAAAGTCCATATGAGCCAACATGAACCTCCTTGTGGTGTTCGTATGTGCCACCACATATGGAATCAGATTAAACCCAACTATCACCCATAACTAAATTTTGTGTCACAAAAACTTGTGTCCTGTTTTACAAAATAAAATGATTCAGTGTCACAAAACATCATTCTGTATGACTAAGTGATATTCGGAATCATATCCTACATGCAACCATATTACATGCAGGAGCAGTACTACTGCCCCACTCCTGGCCATGGCTTCCTCCACCTCACCTTCAACCTTCAAGGGGCGTCTGATGCTAATGTGTCCGGACATAATATGCAGCAAAAGGCTGAAGGTAAAGCAGAGATGTCCATGGACAGGAGCGGAGATGAGAAAATGAATATTACTTGTTGCCTGATAGAGTAATCCAGTAGGTAGCAACCTAAAGTCACTCTGTGGGGTCAGTATGTGGGGCAGTATTTTTGTGGGGTCGAGCAAGGGAAAGTATTTTGCATGGGGGCCAGTATGGGGGGCAGTATATTGTATGGGATGTCAATAAAGGATTCTTTGTACTCTGTTGGGGTCAGTAAAGGGGGCAATATATCATGTGGGGAGTTGGCATAGAAAGCAGTATACTGTGTGGGAGGTTCAGTAAAGGGGGCGTTATACTGTGTGACGGTCAGTAAAAGGGGTGCTATACCTTGTGGGAACCAGCAAAGGGAATAGTATACCATGTGGGGGCCAGTAAAAGGGGCATTGTACAGTGTGGGGGCCAGGAAGGGGGCATTATGCCTTGTGGGGGCTGGGAGAGCTCAGTCAAAATCTTGCTCTTGCCATTTATTCATTCATCAGTGGGCCAATGACTGTCCATGGTAGTTGGTGTTTGCGTAGTTAATATTCTCCAATTATAACTCAATGTGTGAATAATATGTGACAATCTTTTGCAGGTATTTCTAGAATACAGAATTAAGTATACATTTTTCTCGGGATTAATATTCTCTGCAAAATCAGGCGGGCTTTGAAGCTTGGCATTACTAAAGCAATTTCATATTATCCTATATTTTTGTAAAACGTAAACTTAATTTTTACTGCATTTATACATTTTATAGTTACAAAATGAATTTATTTTTGCTATACAATCTTTAGTACTGTTACCAAAAGTCACCAAGTAAAGCTGACAGTGACATCTCCTGGCAGGTAAAAAATTAGCAAGACAATTACATACAGACTGATTAGCACAAGGGAACTTCCTCATGTACTGATAGTTCACACAATTACAAACTGCCACACAGTAGTATTACATTTATGAATTTGCTACCTTAAAATACGTCTTGGCAACCACGTGTGGAAACCAACCGCATCTTTGATATCTATATACCCAGCTGGGATACTCATTTAAAGGGAATTGGTCACCAGAACCCAGTATATCAACCCAATCCTGCAGATAGATAGGTTAGGGTCACCTGAATCAAACAATGTTTTCCCCTTATGTATTGGTGCCCCCATTGCCAAGATATTGCCATTTTTGTACATATGCAAATGAGCGCTGTGGAGCAATGTTGCTGCTTATCTATTTGGAGCAAGGGCCATGCCTTTATTGTTGCAAAAAACTAATTAGAATATTAACAAAACAAAAATATCTCAGCAACAGAGTTACCACGTCACAAGGGGGAAATACCATTTGACTCAGCTGATCCTAGCCTATCTGTAGGGCTGGTTTGATATGCTGGGTTCTGGTGACGGACTCCTTTTAGACCCGGTTCACACACAATGTGATGGGCTCATCTTTATAAAAAATCCTATTCAGTTGAGCATCTTGTTGATAAGTCTGTTGGGGGCATTTAAAAAAAAAAAAAAAAATTCATATTCACCTGTCCTCAATGCTCCGGTGTCCTCCCGGTGCGTTCCAGTCCTTCTTCTGAACGGGTATCTTCTGGAGTTCTGCTGAAGCCGCTGATTGGCCCCAGTGGTCACACGACCGCTGAGGCCAATCAGCAAATGGCATGCGATGTCACTACCTGTGACATCACGGGTCCTCTTCCTTAGGCCTGCTGAGGCTGCTGATCACGTGACCGCTGAGGCCAATCAGTGGCTTCAGCGGAACTTCGGAAGAGACCCGGGAGAAGCCGCTGGAGCAGAAGAACCAGGACGCGCCAGGAGGACACCGGATCATCAGGGACAGGTGAGTATACATTTTTTTTTTTTTTTTTTCACTGCCCCCAGCTGATTTAAAAATTAAAGGGGTTGTCCAATTTTGCATGGACAACCCCTTTAACTTGACTACTGGAAAGGGAATTTTTGCCATGTGTATAAGAACTTACTTACTTTTACGCCTGCGTTCTTTGAAACCACACCTGATTTAGCATTTTTGATCAGTATCATTTTCATTGGTGTAGAAAAAAGAGAACATGCAATTGTACCCTAAAATGATGGTTCACGCTTCATCACAGAAATTAATTAAAGGGGTTGGCAGCTTGAAATTAGGTTTAGTCTGATGTGTGTATATGAGTAGGCTTGCTATGAGGCTCTCTTAATCTGCACCGTTTTCTTTATACGTGAATTCACCTGTCCCAGTTCTGCCGGCTCCCTGGGTTCTATGGATGGACTTCCTATCCATAACAAGGCGACGGCTGGAGGAGCGTGTGACCATATAGGTTACTTAGCCTCCTCCACTGTGCCTGTGCTGCTGTATGATGTGCAGTGTGTTGCTACAGAGGAGGCCAAGTGACATAATTGTCACATGCTACTCCAGCCACCGCCATGTTTTAAATGGGAGCACTGTCCATACAACCTAGGGAGCTGGCAAGACAGCAGCATGGCTAATTTAGCTGAAAAGAAAATGGCACAAAGAGATCAGGAAGGCCACATAATGAATGTCAGCTGCTACTCCCTAACACACATAAATCTAAATTTAGTTTAAAGTGACCAACCCCTTTAACTATGGTTTTTGTGATTCTTGGTTCAGTTTTTTCTGAAAAATCTTTTTCAAGTTTTTCTATAATTGTCAATAGCAGCCTAAACGTAAAGGCACACTACCCCTAGAAATGCATGATAGCACTTGAAATAACTTGAAATGTCTTCTTTTTTGGATAGACCAGAATCCCTTTGGATTAGCCAAATAATAGGTAATAAGTGTTACCTGATAAAAAGGGAATCTGTCCTACCAAACGTACATTAGATAAAAGGGCTGTACAGTAAACGGTTTTTCATTTTAGAATCTAATATTGTCACATGATGTCAGTATTGTGCTACAAATGTGACTACAGCTTTGCATGAAAATACTATTTCATATCAGGTATGTCCTGCAGGGGGCAGCCAAACATGTCAAATACACAGAGAAACCTTAAAACTACAAAATTTAATAACACACCTTTGCCCTCAATCCATGGTCACATGATCATTCTGCATCTCACTCCCAGTATTCAAGTGAATAGGACTGAGCTAGTCACAATAGGCACAGTCACTACGCTACGTACATCCAAGAGTGCTATGGCTCCTTTAATAGCTGATCAGTGTAGGTGCCAGATGTCAGACCCCCAACCAATACCACATTGATAACCTAGCCTAACAAATGCTCCTTTAATATTTGCAAAGTTAGCCAAGAATTGATCATACCAGTTAAAAATCTATTTGTAAACTTGTCCACACATGACATCATATAGGACAAGGGTACTTAACTACTTTTAGTAAAGGTTCGTTAACCAGGTTCTGCCATAAAGTAAAGGTCCGAGCTGAACAGCAGCTGAATATGTCCAGTATTTACAGCATTTTTTGGACAAAGACGTGTCCTACTATAAGACACAGGTTTACACAAAAAAAAAAAAAATTAGGAAAAAATATTTCATGTTAATTTAACCTTCCCTAATTGTCAAATGGAGTAGAGGGGTCAATGTCACTAACTAGTGAGGGGGTGACTAATGTAGCATTATACTGTGTGTGGAGGGGCAACTAATGTATCATTATACTGTGCGGGTGCGACTAAGGTGACATTATACTGTGCGGGGGGTGACTAACGTAGAATTATGCTGTTTGTGGGGGTGACTAATTTTGTATTATATTGTGTGTGGAGGCACTAATGTGGCATTATACTAGGGGGACATTAGGGAGCATTATTCTGTGGGTGTGGGTACTGCACAGTATAATGCTCCATTATTGTGCCTACAGTCATGGCCAAAAGTTTTGAGAATGACACAAATATTATATTTTCACATGATCTGCTGCCCTCTGGTTTTTATGTGTGTTTGTCAGATGTTTTTATCACATACAGAAATATAATTGCATTCATATTATGAGTAACAGAAGCTTATATTGACAGTTAGAATGAGTTAATGCAGCAAGTCAATATTTGCAGTGTTGACCCTTCTTCTTCAGGACCTCTGCAATTCTCCCTGGCATGCTCTCAATCAACTTCTGGACCAAATCCTGACTGATAGCAGTCCATTCTTGCAGAATCAATGCTTTTATTTTGTCTGAATTTGTTGGTTTTTGTTTGTCCACCCGTCTCTTGATGATTGACCACAAGTTCTCAATGGGATTAAGATCTGGGGAGTTTCCAGGCCATGGACCCAAAATCTCTATGTTTTGTTCCCTGAGCCATTTAGTTATCACCTTTGCTTTATGGCAAGGTGCTCCATCATGCTGGAAAAGGCATTGTTGAGCGCCAAACTGCTCTTGGACGGTTGGGAGAAGTTGCTCTTGGAGGACATTCTGGTACCATTCTTTATTCATGGCTGTGTTTTTAGGCAAGACTGTGAGAGAGCCGATTCCCTTGGCTGAGAAGCAACCCCACACATGAATGGTTTCAGGATGCTTTACAGTTGGCATGAGACAAGACTGGTGGTAGCGCTCACCTCTTCTTCTCCGAATAAGCTGTTTTCCAGATGTTCCAAACAATCGAAAAGGGGATTCATCAGAGAAAATGACTTTCCCCCAGTCCTCAGCAGTCCACTCCCTGTACCTTTTGCAGAATATCAGTCTGTCCCTGATGTTTTTTCTGGAGAGAAGTGGCTTCTTTGCTGCCCTCCTTGAGACCAGGCCTTGCTCCAAGAGTCTCCGCCTCACAGTGCGTGCAGATGCACTCACACCTGCCTGCTGCCATTCCTCAGCAAGCTCTGCACTGCTGGTAGCCCAATCCCGCAGCTGAAACACTTTTAAGAGACGGTCCTGCCGCTTGCTGGTCTTTCTTGGGCGCCCTGGAGCCTTTTTGGCACCAATGGAACCTCTCTCCTTGAAGTTCTTGATGATGCGATAGATTGTTGACTGAGGTGCAATCTTTCTAGCTGCAATACTCTTCCCAGTTAGGCCATTTTTGTGCAGTGCAATGATGACTGCACGTGTTTCTTTTAAGATAACCATGGTTAACAGAAGAGAAACAATGATGGCAAGCACCAGCCTCCTTTTAAAGTGTCCAGTGGTGTCATTCTTACTTAATCATGACAGATTGATCTCCAGCCCTGTCCTCATCAACACCCACACCTGTGTTAATGGAGCAATCACTGAAACGATGTTAGGTGGTCCTTTTAAGGCAGGGCTGCAATGATGTTGAAATGTGTTTTGGGGGATAAAGTTCATTTTCTAGGCAAATATTGACTTTGCAAGTAATTGCTGTTAAGCTGATCACTCTTTATAACATTCTGGAGTATATGCAAATTGCCATTAGAAAAACAGAAGCAGTAGACTTTGTAAAAATTAATATTTGTATCATTCTCAAAACTTTTGGCCATGACTGTACATACAGTATGCTCCTTAGTACCTCCCAGTATAATTCCCCATTGGTGTCCCCACAAAAAATTAACATTAACAGTGGTCGGGAGAAACATTGAACTCCCGCCTGCTGTCCCCTAGCCCAGATACCTTACACTAGTGACAACAGGGATTGGCAATCATCCCTGTTTCCTGCACAAGAGCACTCACGTGTGAAGGCAGCAGAGATGATTACCGATCCCAGGGTAAGGGATCAGGGCTTGGGGGACAGAGGTCAGAAGATGAATGTTTCTCCAGGCCGCTGTCATAATGAAAGGGCCAGGAGGCAGGGGTCTGGACAGCTGGGGGCCATGGTCTGGATTCATACAGGAAAATATGCAATTATTCTGTTTTGGAAAAAGGTATAAGATCCTGAAGACAATAAGGATGTAGGCAGCACTCTCTACTCAATAAGTGTAGAAGTAGGATCCCAACCCGTAGGATACAGCAAGTAAGGGTAGGTTCACATCTGCGCTAAGGTTTCCGTTCAGGGGGTTCGCTTGGGGACCCTCCGAATGGAAACCTACTCCACATAATAAAGCAGTTACCTTAGGAAACCCGCGGACCCCATAGACTATAATGTGGTCCGCATGGTTTCCGTACGGTTTCCGCCCGAAAAGGGCGAAAAATGCAGAGAGAAAAGTCCTGCATCCTGCGCTTTTCTCTCCGCATTTTTCATGCGGAGAGGGGAACAGAATCCCTGTACAGAGTACAAGCGCAGATGTGAACCGAGCCTGAGAGACTTCACTACCTTTCTACCACATAATCTTCGCTATTCATTAGCGCTCATGTTGCTTTCATTAGCTCCCATGCTGTTTATCACTTTATTCTTTAGAGTCTGAGGAAGGTCATCTCAGCAAAACGTCACTTATATCTGCTCTACATGGAATATTGTTACCATATGTCATGTACAGTATATACACCAGTGTGGCGAATAAATACATTGCTGTCACTTCAACTGAATTTCACTGTGTGAAGACTCTTACTTGCTAGATCCTAAAGACATTACATTACCTCTTACTGATTCGGTTTTCACTCTTGATGATTATGTGTTAGATGACTTGCTTTTGATTGGGAGCTGGTAAAGTCTGAGGATAGAAAATTATAACCCACTGAAAAGGACATTCTTATAAAAATGAAAAATGGCCACATTTAAGTGATTCCAGACAAAGCAATGGTTCACTGCAGGGTTCAGACAGGTTCAAATGATATAAGGCGGAATTGCGCAGGTGCGTAATACTGATAATGCAACCACTCACATACCTACATCTATGAGAAGGGAGGATATCCAGCATTCCAAATATGCACAGTTAAGGCTTATATAAGATGCCAGACACATGATAATGTGAGGTGCACAATGCTGGCCACAGAAAGACCCATAACCTAAATACACACGTGGACAAAATTGTTGGTACCCCTCGTTTAATGAAAGAATAACCCACAATGGTCACAGAAATAACTTGAATCTGACAAAAGTAATAATATACAGTATAAAACTTCTATGAAAATGAACAAATGAAAGTCAGACATTGCTTTTCAACCATGCTTCAACAGAATTTTTAAAAAAAGCAAACTCATGAAACAGGCCTGGACAGAAATGATGGTACCCTTAACTTAATATTTTGTTGCACAACCTTTTGAGGCAATCACTGCAATCAAACGATTCCTGTAACTGTCAATGAGACTTCTGCACCTCTCAACAGGTATTTTGGCCACTCCTCATGAGCAAACTGCTCCAGTTGTCTCGGGTTTGAAGGGTGCCTTTTCCAGATGACATGTTTCAGCTCCTTCCAAAGATGCTCAATAGGATTTAGGTCAGGGCTCATAGAAGGCCACTTCAGAATAGTCCAATATTTTCCTCTTAGCCATTCTTGGGTGTTTTTAGATGTGTGTTTTGGGTCATTATCCTGTTGCAAGACCCATGTTGCAAGTGCCCTCACAAAGTATAATGTCATCCTTGTGGCTTCCACGGTATAATTTTCCCTCCTTGTGACCCCCCCACACTGCATAATGTTCCCACATTGTGGCTCCAACACAGTATAAAGATCTCTCATGGTGGCCTCCACACTATAATCCCCCTTATTGAGGCTCCTCACACTATAATACACCATCATTGTGACCCCAAGAAAAAAGTAATACTCTGGTCTCTGCTGCTGGCAACAGGAGTAAAAGGCACAATGTAGTGATGTCAGTACATCTCCCCTGTCTGCTTTGAAACTGGTGACAGAGGCTGAATGGTAATGCAGGGAGTGGACTGGAAGATACAGACGAGTTAAATCTAGGACATACTTCCTGCAACCCAGGACAGCGGGACAGCACCCAAAAACCAGAACAGTCCTTCTGCATCTGGGACGGTTAGGAGGTATGGTTTTAGTGCTCCACCAAATCAGCAAAGGGCACCAATGTGTCACAAGACCTCCACATAGACAGCAAGGGGTGTGTACCGTTTCCCCAGGAAAAGAGGGTAGAGTCACAGAAGCCTTAGGGTAAGTACACCTCGGAAAATTAAGAGGAATTTGAGATGGACATTCACCTCGGATTCCTCTTCAATTTCCAGGCTCCCCATGATGGAATGCCAAAGCAGAATATCTAGAATCTGTGGAAAGATTGAGTGGGATGTTTATTTTTTTCAGCGTCCTGCTGTAATCTCTGCCTCCTATTTAATATAATGCAGAGAAGTCAACCTGGGACAGTCTTTCACAGGGTGATACTAGTCATAGCAAAAATGGCTGTTTTAAGAGGTGTGGTTTAATTTTGCATGTGAATATTGATTTGAATTGTGATTTAAATCCAGAGAAAGAGGAGAATTCAAAGCCACGTCACCCCAAGGTGTCATGTATGTTTTCCCATGCAAGCTCTGGAGGATTACTATGGAAACAATGTATTTGGCTCTATTTGCTATTATGTCATGCCCTATGTTCACATTTGCACTAGGAAGTCCTCCAACGGACCATAAGAATAGAAAACCTGACTGATGACAGAAACTGACAGATCTGCACCAGACACATGAAACAGATGTGAATGTAGTGTCACATTGCGAGTTGCAATCCAGCTTCCCAGATTCAAACTGGAAATTTGGCCACTGATGTAGTGCTGCATCCCCATAAGCACAACAAAGCACATTTACCTTTCAGAATTGACTCCATTGAGCTCAACTTTCATTACTCCTTGAGGAGGACTTTCCAACTCTAGGAAGACAAGAACTCTATCTCCACTGGCTGGGAACTCAGTCCTTCCTCTCCTTCTGGTGCTTATTCTGGATCTTTCAGCAGCAATTGACACCATAGACCACAAACTCCTCCTCAGTGTTGTCCAATTTGTCGGCCTCACAGATACTTCCCTGTCTTGGTTCTTCTATCCCTAGAGCTGTCCTAGGCCACTTACTATTCTTACTCTACACAGCACCTATTGGACAAACCATCAGAAGATTTGACATCACCCCTGCATTACTATAGAACCCCAGTGACTGTCTCTCTGCTGTCTCTAATATATCTTCGTCAGTATCAGGATGAAATCCACTACTGATTTTTGGGCGGAATCCGCATCAATGGCACATTCTGGCATATGAACATACCTTAAGAAGACAGAGTGTGTATAAACAGAGGCTTGTGTGACATGGATTCTCAGAGGCTCAGCAGAGAGAGATAGCACCAGAGTACTCTAGGTATGGATACCCAAATCTTCAAAGCCAGAGTGAGAGGGCATAGAGCCACTGTGCATTGTTCATTGCTTGCATTTCCCTATCTGGGCTATTCTGCTGTATATACATCTACCTGTAGGGGTTCTGTTTATAACTGTGAGGCTATATACACCTCTCCTTCATTCTGTGATAGTTTTATGCTACACTTACTGTATTAGCACAGCAGCGTCCTCCATGGGATGTCAATGATATTTTGTAAAGCTTATGTGGTATTAGATGCCTTATACAGAAATTGCCTAGCAATTTTCCTAGAGACATTACCATCTGAGAATTTTTCTATGAACCAGCAAGTACTTTTTTGCCTCTTTTGTATATTTTTGTCATGATCCTTGGCTCATTCAGATCCATGTGTAATGTAAATTGTTCAGTGACTTACACAAGCTGTTTGTGGCCCAGTTGTGGACCCACATTCACCCCCACTATGGACCTCAATGGTAATGGCACAGTTCCCTGTATTAAGTATTGAGCATGGCTTACATTTTCAGTTTTGGCTATTCTGCTGTATATACACTTATAGGAGTTTTGTTCATAACTGTGGTATGCTATATGCTTTTTGCTATATGCAACATCTCTTTTATTCTGTGATATTTTTGGTGCTATTAACACAGCAGAGCACCTCCCCATCTCCCCAAGGACAATGCCTATTAGGTACCAAATGTCTTTTTAGCACTTGCCTCTGCAATTTGTAATATATGTTATGCCACCCATCATGACCCATATAAAGTTAACATGTTATATAAACATCTGAAAACAACAACAGTGAAATAGCTTTTTCCATGAGATGTGCTATTATTTTACCAATGCAGTAAAACAAATAAATCTAAACATGTTTAGTATTAATATAATCGTATAATAAAGCACAGTGAACAAAGCAAATTTTAAACTGCAAAATCAATGGTGGAATTGCTGTTTTTTCACATTCCACTCCCTAGAAAGAGTTAATAAAAGTTACTGGATCTGAATTTGTCTGCAGTCAGCTACTAGTCAGTGATAAAGGAAGGGTTGGAGCGGGGGACAAGGTCCCTAGTGTAAGCCAGTATGACTGGCATTGTAGGAGGGGTGCGCGGGGGGGGGGGCGTGCACACTTACCTGAATAGGCTGGTGTCGCTCCGTTCTCCCGCGCTGAGTGCCAGAAGTGGGTGGGCAGAGCCTGACGCGACTTTCGGCGGTTGGCTGGAGCTTCAGTTGGCGGGCAGACACTGTGTTGAGTGGTCCCTCAATCCCTTTTTACTTCGTGATTTCCTCCTGTTGAATTTGTGGCTGATATGTTTTTTCTTTCGGGATTTCTAGGTGCCTTCAAGGAGGTCTGTCGCCTAGAGATTTTAGGTTATTTATTGGCGTCATGGTGGCCGTGGCGGGCGGTGGTCCTTAGAATTGGTTGAATTCGCAGGGGGTAGTCATTGTGGTGGGGTTCCCCCCTTAAAATTGGTCTGATTATGGTGGTGGGTAGTCTGACGCATGGTAGGTCTCTCACAAGGTAGAGTCTCTTTAATTGATTTGCCAGGTTCAATGCCACCGAGTTGGGGGGTAATGGCTGGTGGTAAAGTTTTTATAACTTGGCTATAAATATTAGTGGGTGCCAGACCATTTACTTTTATAACTCCAAGGACAGATGTGGCATCCCAGAGCTGGCTATGGCTGGGCTGAGGGTGATCTCTGTGCATTGTATTATTTCCTGTTGCTTCATAGCCTGTGTGACATAGCAGGGGGTCCTGAGTCTCACACAACACAGCGCCACCTAGTGAGCCTCACACATGCATTACACCTCCCATAGGATTGAATAGTAACCAAATGTCCAATGGGAGGACATCGCCTGGGAAAAGGGGAGGAGTCAGCTGATCACTGGGTCCCCATGGTAACACCCCTGCAGGAAGGTCCTGCGTGTGAGGAGTTAGAAGTGTGGAGTGTTAGGAGGAGGTGGTGAGGAGATAAGTGTGATGTCCTGTGAAGAAAGCAGTGAGTTTAGTGCAGGAATCTCAAGTCCTAGACAGGCCCAGGAAGGTTGGAGAGCTGACATACTCCAGCTATTCAGAAGATCCTGTCCCCTGTCTGCCTAGCCATCGCCCTGAAGGAAGTCAAGCATCATTATCTTGTCAGCATGAGACTGTGGAGAGAACATTCTGGAACACGTGCTCCATAGCAAGTATCACAGGATCCAGGGGCCAAGGCCAGACCTGTGGAATATCCTGCCACCCTGACTATTGTACCCCGAAACTCTGAGCTATCAGGACCACATAACGTGAGTGGGGAATATTATGTACTAGTATCATGGTGGGCATCCTCCTATGAGCCAAATAGGAACCCAGATGCACCTGAGGGCTGTAACACTGAAGTATAAGGGGCTAGGAACACCTTTCATCAAGTCTACCCTGCACCCCAGGACTTTGCTGTGTCACCAGGCGTACCCCGTTGTTTTGTATTGAAGAAACTGTTTAAGCATTTGTGCCTCCACACCCATGGAAGTAAAAGTTCAACTTTACAACCGTTTCTGTGTCTGACTCTGCACCGACAACATCAGGGCGCCCCAAACACCACCAGTCGGCACAGTATAGGGGAAGCGCCCCGGAGGAACAATCACCACCAACATTTGTGCAGCCCCCTCATCACCGGTACCAGTGGTGGTAACGTGGGACAGCACCAGTGCTGCGCCCTCGTGCCCAGAGACCGTGACAAGTCTGCGCTGTTTGCACCCCGCAATCCCAACTGCAGCGTTGCTTTCCATCTGGTCACCGCAAGAAAAACTGGCGTCACGAACAGGATACGGGTGTGTGCCATTTTGAGAAAGTACCCACGAAAAGTGCGCCAAATTGTCTCCAGAGCATCGGTCTTTATTGTGGACTTTGCTAAGATCAAGTTTATTCCCTGAGAGTGCTTGCCACAAAAAGGGGGGAGCCCTATACCCCTGAAGCAAGCCCTAAAGACTGTCCTCTCAGTGTGTTACAGCCCTGGAAGAGTTAAAACGCCCAGGACTTGTTTGCTGCGCCACATCGCTGTGTAAGAACGCCCACAAAGGGTTAACTGTACCTTGCAAAAGTGCGGGAGATTTTTAGCACTGCCCATGAGGCCAGGAGACACATCTGCCGCCATCTTAGGAGAGCCCAGAATGCTGAGCGCAATGCTCCAGCGCCCATACAAGAAAGTGAAAGGCGAACGTGCCAGCGCCATTTCTGACTCTCCGGTGCTGCATCACCGTCCCTGCTATGCACCGCTGATCTCTGGTCCACGCTGCAGTTGCTGTCAGTGAGTACTGTGCCTCCCTGTCCTTGTCTTCAGTCCTCCCACGGCCCCAGCGAGTGTTTTCCGTGTACAGTGTCCGTGGGGAGTGCCACCATTAAAGAGGGGGAGCACACCGTCAGCCTGCATCACAGTGACTCTGTTAATAGCTACAGCATTCTTAAAGGGACAGCATTCCAAGTTGTAGTCTCCATTCCCTGCCAGCAAGCAGTTGAATTTCTTAGAGACGGCGACCTAATTTCAGTCATACCTGCAAACAACATGACTGAGCAAAGTGACATTGTGCCATCTGTTTCTAGTGATCCAGCAGTGCCCATGGCGAGCAGCCTACCATTCTCCATGCCATTTTACCCTGGCGCACCGTGGCTGCCGCGCTACAAAGGGGAGGCGCATACCCTCAGGGACTTTCGTGAGAAGATGCTGTCTCTCTTCCAGTTCTATCCTCTGAATACAGAACAGCAGATACAGATCCTGCTGGGCCAGCTTGAGGATGCTGCAGCTAGGGAGGTCAAATCCTGGCCTGCCTCTGACAAAAGAACCCCTGGGCAAATTCTGGACAAACTCCAGGTGAACTTTGACGTGCGATCTGTCTCCGAGGTAAAGATGCGCTTCTTTTCCAGACGAAAACTACCTCTTGAGACCCTGCGGGACTATGCTTTATCCCTCCAAGAGGCGTTCAGAGCTGTGGTGCAAGTGGATCCACGTGAAAATGTGGACTCTGATAAAATCTTGCTTGACCGCTTCATAGAAGGGGCGGGTACCACATTGCTCCAGAGTCAGTTGCGAATGCTTGCTGCACAACAT
This sequence comes from Leptodactylus fallax, assembly GCA_947044405.1. Lineage (NCBI taxonomy): Eukaryota > Metazoa > Chordata > Amphibia > Anura > Leptodactylidae > Leptodactylus > Leptodactylus fallax. Next base: position 71,515 of record CAMRHE010001564.1, read on the forward strand.
CCCAGCATCACGTTTGCTGACTTCAAGGTCCTTGCCATCCAGGTCTTGGGACAGGAGCAGCCCCAGCCGAGCCCAGTCATCTGTGCTCCCTCACCTGGACCCTCAACAAGCATTGCTCCAGTTGTCCTGCCACTACCTCTGGGTACCTCACCTGCTGCCCAAACTGCGCAGACTACACCAGCAGACTCCAGAGATGACCTTCTGGCCCGAGTGGATCATCTGACCCGTGCCATGGAACAGATCACCGTCCGTCTAGATCGTCTGACCCAGCCGTCTTCATCGTCCAGTGATCCTTTGCGAAGTCTCAACATCTCACCTGAGTCGCCACCCAGACGTCCGTCTTCAGTGAAACCTCCGCAGAGTGAGAGGCCATACTGTAGCTATTGCCATAGATATGGACACACCAGGCCTCAGTGTTTTCAGTTAAACGGGCCACCCCCGAGGCAGCGGGCCGCCCCTCGGGAGGAAAGAAGAAGGGCCCAGGTGAATCTTCAGTGCCATTGTCACGCTTGGTCTCAGCCTGCCCACACATCACAATCCGGGTGAACGGCGTCCCTCTGACAGCGTTGGTGGACACTGGATCTCAGGTAACAACCCTGCGCAAGCAGGTGTTCCTTGAACATTGGGATTTAGGTGTGTTGAATAGAACACCTGACACATGGATAAATCTGTGTGCCAGCAATGGACAGCCCATACCACAGCAGGGTTATTGGGAACCCACTATCCAGATTGGGGACTTGAAACTGCCTAGACAGGGTGTAATTGTCACTGATGTAGAGGATGATAGGTTTGCAGTTGTAATATTAGGCATGAATGTTTTACGCCATTGCTTTGCAGAAGTGTTGGATGCCTTGCATGCCTCTCTCCTTACAGCTTCTCCCAGTGACCAGCAGACCATTCAGTGGGCCATTCATGTACTCAATGCCCAGCACAAGTTCGCCAACAAACAAGGTGAAATTGGTCGAGTCTGGATCCAAGATACCCGTCCAGTAACCCTACAGCCTGGAACAGAAACTATGGTGTGGTGCCGTGCCCGTCCGGGCATAGAAAATCAGGACTACGAGGCCTTGCTACAACCCATACAGGTAGATGGCCAACCACTTGTCATGGCTGCCCGCAGCCTTGTCACAGTTTCCAATGGACGTGTTCCTGTCCGCTTAGTCAACTTGGGCGATGCTCCCGTGAACCTCCACAAGTTCCACTCTGTGGCCCTGCTACACCAGTTAGCACCAGAAGACATTCTCTCTGGTGATTCTACCGCCACACAGCGTTCCACCCAAGCTGCTGAGAACATTCAGAATGGAGCCACGAAGTCCTGGTGGGATGAATTGAACGTGGGAGACGCCAATACCCCTATAGAGCACATCAATGGGGTTCGCAATGTGGCCAAGCGTTACCAACAGGCATTCAGCAAACACCCATTGGACTTTGGTAAGACCACGACCATACAACATCGCATTCTGACTGGCGACCACCATCCAATCAAGGAGCGTCACCGTCCAATACCACCAGCGATGTACCAACCGGTGAAAAAGATGATCCAAGAGATGCGAGATGCTGATGTCATCCAGGAGAGTAACAGCCCCTGGGCAGCCCCGCTAGTCCTTGTCAAGAAGAAAGACGGAACCCTACGATTTTGTGTGGACTATCGTAAACTCAACAACGTCACGCACAAAGACGCATACCCATTGCCGCGGATTGAGGAATCTCTAACGGCTTTGGGATCAGCTACCTGTTTCTCGACCCTGGACTTAACCAGTGGATACTGGCAAGTCCCTATGGCGCCAGAAGATCGTGAAAAGACTGCGTTTACGACCCCGATGGGACTCTTTGAATTCAATAGTATGCCATTTGGGCTATGTAATGCCCCAGCCACATTCCAACGGCTTATGGAGAGGTGCCTCGGCCATGAGAATTTCCAGAGTGTGCTACTGTACCTGGACGATGTTATTGTATTCTCCCGGACATACCAAGAACACCTTCGTCACCTGTCCGAGGTATTCAAGGTACTTATACAGCACGGCCTAAAGGTGAAGCCCTCCAAGTGCTACCTGTTGAAACCCCAAGTTCACTACCTTGGGCATGTCGTGAGCGCACAAGGCGTCCAACCTGATCCTGAAAAGATCACTGCAGTCCAGAACTGGCGAAGACCAACTACCGTCAAAGAAGTCCGAAGCTTCCTTGGATTCGCAGGTTACTACCGGCGTTTCATACCACACTTCGCCCAAGTAGCCGAGCCTCTGAACGAGTTGTTGCGCGGTTGTCCCAGAGAAAACTACAACCGAAAACTTCCGGTAGACTGGACAGCGCGTCAAGAGGAAGCCTTTCAAGCGCTTAAAGCACTTCTGACGCAACCACCAATTCTAGCCTATCCCGACTACAGTCAGCCATTCCGCTTGTACACAGATGCAAGTCACCAAGGTTTGGGTGCAGTGTTGTCCCAGGTTCAGGACAACAAAGAGCGAGTCATCGCCTACGCCAGCAGGAGTCTGAGAGGCGCGGAGAAGAACGACCAGAACTATAGTTCTTTCAAACTCGAACTTCTGGCGCTTGTCTGGGCCGTGACAGAGAAGTTTAAAGACTACCTGGCTGCCACACCCTTTACCGTGTACACAGATAACAATCCGTTGGCGCATCTGGACACTGCTCGACTGGGAGCCCTTGAACAACGGGCCTCAAGACTCGCGAATTACAAGTTCTCTGTCAAGTATCGCAGTGGCAAGTCTAACGCTAACGCTGATGCACTCTCAAGGTTGCCTGTGGGAGAAGAACCACCCCGAGAAGACATCTGGGAAGAGGTGGAGATGCCACTATTCTACAACAAGTTTGCCCAACAGGTTGCTATTGGTGTCCCTGTAGAAGGAGAATCTCTGGCGAAAACAGCTGCCGAGTCCCTCCAGGAGCCATCTCTGTGGAAAACGTTCCAAGAAGAGAGCAGAGTTTTAGGAGAATTGTCAGATTTCCTGCTTACAGGAAGAATACCAACCCGTGTAAAGAGAGGTCTTCATGACGTGGAATTAAAACGCCTTTGGCGACAGAGGAAGCGCCTGTTTGTCCAACGAGGCCTTCTACATAGAAACACTCTTGATCCTGTCACAGGTGAAAGGCTTCATCAGATCCTCGTACCAAGAAGGGACGCACAGATGATACTTGAGGCGTATCATGACAGATCCGGTCACTTCGGGGTACAAAAGACCGAAGCTACCATCCGTCGTCGCTTCTATTGGGTTGGGATGAGGAGTGACATTGAGAGTTGGTGCCGAGAGTGTCCCGCCTGTAGTATCACCAAGGAAGGTCGAAGAGATCAGAAGGCCCCTCTACATCCAATTAAGACTCAAAAGCCGTGTGAAATTGTTGCTCTGGACCATGTGAAGTTGGGTCCCACACGTTCCGGCTACAGCTACGCTCTGACAATGGTGGATCATTACTCCAAGTTCCTTGTCATCGTGCCTGTCAGAGATCTTACAGCAAGAACTACGGCTGAGACCTTCTACGCAGAGTTTGTCCGCCATTACGGTTGTCCTGAGCATATTCTC